>CM019168.2:23541422-23672063 GCA_009739505.2 Apolygus lucorum | reverse complement strand
CAATAGGTAGTTTTCTGGTGTTAATACGCTCCATCACTTCTTCGAAAGGATTGATGGCAAATCAAAATGTTGTGCTAGATGTAGTTGTGGATTTCACACAATAGTTAATCCTTGATCCCGATGAAGGTACTATATTGACTGGAAGATTAATACAGCTGGTCAATGAGTGATGACCCTTATCTCGATCAGTTTTGACCATTGAAGTCTGGTAGGTCGATCTTCGTGGTTTCCGACCATCTTTGGTTAGATAGTGTGCAATGCCTTTACAAGTCGTAGAAAAGTCATCACTTTGGCGCCATTTTTCAAATCTCTTACTCCGCTTTCGCAATTACCCCACTTCTACGTACCTTCCTGCCTTTCCATTGAAAAGTCAACACTGACTTACCGAGCAATCGGTTGGGTTGTACTTACATACGTGTCGTACCTGGTTCGTTTACTTTCGCTACTTTTTGTCGCTGTCAAACTATCTTTACGTCAAACTATTTATAGTTATTGTGATCGTTGTTGTGAATGTTAATAGTATTACATGTTATGTTTAATGTTTGTACTCGTATTAACACAGCTCGTTGCACGGCAGAAATATATGATAACTCAAAAAATGTAATTTTTAGTTTTTATGACGAACTAACTCAAAATGGCGTTGAAATCATGTGTAATACTAACTGATCTCATCTTAGCGTTCCATCCTCCTGAGTATTTCAACTCCTCTAACTCTTTTTTTTTCTATTAACACTTTTATTTAATGATTTAAATGATTTATCACCGTCGGAGTGAAAATGTTGGAAAGTGTGGGCCTGGTTTTGGAGCATCTGAATGCAGTGGACGGTTGCCCTCGGATCTCCCGTTTTTCGCTCCTTACAACTTCGTCGACGAGTGTTACAGATAGGTGAAGTGCATTCTGTGGTGTCATACCTACGTCGCATGGAGGAAGGGATGACAAGCTGATAGCGTTGGTATCTCTAATTCGTATTTTCCGTCTGAGAGCTTGTTGAGACAGACCCCATCGGTAGTGCTGCGCCGTCGCTGAACCACAGAAGTTCATCAGCGCTAAGCCTTCTCTTTCTCGAGCCTCTGATGCACATTGAGGAGGTTCGCAGCCCCGCGAAGGCTAATCTGGTTCTCAACCATTCTCGAATCACACCCTGTGGCCGGCTCATTTCTCTGACATCCGTTCTGCTAGTACATTTAAAAACGCTACCATTTCAGGGGCGAACATGGCATCAACCGAAAACACCGGAGGAGTGAATGAAGCTCGGCTCTCCTCGCAGGTGCTCAGGTATTTTCTTTTTCTCTTCTTCGGCTCCTGAAAGGACGCGGCTGTGACAGAGAGACATATGAGGGAGCATCTGTTGTCAACTACACGGATGTCAAATAATGCTTCCCTCTATGCCTCCCAAACCCCTCTATATGCCAAATCCCCTCTGAGTTCGGGTTGCGTCTGAGTTGCTTCAGCAATGATGGTTCCTTACAGCAGTTCCTCCTTGCCGACATCATGAGTTCACCGAGAACTTCTCTTCTTCTTGCCGTGGATTTGGAATTTGCCATAATCTTCCTGGTCCTGTTAGGCGCTAAGTTTCCTAATAACTTATCCGCGGATCGGGTAAATCCAGGGCTATTCCTCCAGACTTTATTTACTCGATTATCATGCTTGGTTCTAAGTACTTGATACCTTCCGGCTTTGTGGAATTTTGAGAGAAAACACTAGTTTTGGTTTGATTCTATGGCAGGTTTATTACTGTTGGAACGCTTGTTTCTTCGTTACGGTATTTACTGTGTTTTTGACAATGTGAAATGAAAATGGAGGCCTTAGATGGTAACTTAGCTTATCCCTACCTAAATGTCTGACGTCGCGGGATTACGGTGTTTCGCGGATTCGCGACGGCGACGGCAGAAGTAGAGATCGGGTAAGCTGAAGTTTATAGTACTAATGACTGACCTGGCGATCCTCTCGGGTCCAGATAATCTTTAGAGAGTTTTGCCCAGAAACTGTGAAAGGTGGCAGTTATCCACTTCTTTCCTGGAGGCGGCTGGTTCCCTTGGATCGACGTAGCCTGGATTGATGCCGCTCTTTTTTCACTCAGCGGAAGGCAGAGCAGATGATTCGGATGTTTCTGGATCGTGAAAGCACTTGAGTCCGGATTCTAATGCACAACCCCGATTTTGGCAGCGCTCAATGGTTTTGTTGCACGGCTGAGGGCGTATCTTCATAATTCTTGATGTTTCAATATTTGGGTAATTTTCACTGCTGTCTTTCCCCCTCTCTCGCTGATTGGCCACAGTCTTCTCGGGGGCATCAATTTTTGGGCTGATTAGCGAAAGTGGGGATAGATTTCCGCTAATCAGACCGCGGTAGATTTTTTCTTGGACTCCACGTGCCGTGATTTTTTGGCGACGTGGGCACTACCTATTGTTCTCCGTGGGAGCCGTTGATTTTGCTATTTCCGGAGTTGAATTGCAACGACGTCTGCCAGGGTGAGTCAACTGGCGTTCTCTTATTCCGTACTTCTAGGGCATAACAAAATGTTCTCAGTAAAAGGTGCTTCCTCAGTGGGAGTGCAGACAGCCAACTAGAGACTTCAACTTTGGAGGTTTCGTCCGATGCTTCTCCATCTTTCTTCAGTGAAACTTGCCATGATGACTATGACATGTCAGTTGTCCTTCAGCTGTCACAGAAAAGTTCGTTTGTGAGGTTCAGGACCTCACCTCAGTTTTACCTCAAAACTCTTCGATTTTTGCCAAGACCATATTTATTAACTCGAGATAGTAAAGTCTTCATAAGATTACACATTTTTCAATATTTTTTTTCTTCAATACCATTTCATTTTGATAGTGACTGACCTAGTCTGTTTCACAAAGAAATCTCCAGAAACTAATTAAACTTTTTGATAATTGCCATCTCATCTCAAAATCAGTAGAGGAGGGGATTGCAATGGAGTTATCAAGGAGATGGTGTGATGTGAATACAATAATTAGTCCTGTTGGTTACTTTATAAGGTAAAAAATATAGCAATTTAAAGCGTTATCATTTAAGCACTATCAATTTATTTTTCTATGGATTATTTTACTTTGCAAAACGGCTTTCCTGAAAAATGACGTTTTATAGTTATCATAGTCTTTTTTCCGAGTAACGAGTTGTTTCATATTACTTCAAGACTTGAACTTCCCAGTTTGTTCCCTAGAATAGTTATTTACTTATATTTTCCGTTTTGGGCTTTTTGTGTGTGCACTACTGTGCTTCAAATTTAGATCGATTTACAAGCCTATAATGGGGGGTGCGCATGATTTTTTTAAATTTTTAATCGAAAGTAGACCTTGTTACGAGAATTTTGACACCAGCCGTTTTTTTTTGGATGAGTAGATCTTTTTCTAAGATTTTTCAAAGTTTCGAATGTTTATGACGTCACGCGCCCCTCCCTCCTGGGTGGGCCCTCCAGCCCACTGTGACGTCATAAACATTCGAAACTTTGAAAAATCGTAGAAAAAGTTCTTTTTGCGCTAAGGTCGCGGTTGGTGTCAAAATTCTCAGAATGAGGTCTAGTTTAGATTAAAAATAACAATAAACAGTTTTTCCGACCCAGGCGCACACCCCATTAGCGTAAATATTTTAATTACCTATATTGCAAGTCTGAAAAAATATACTGGAAGGAATTAGTTATAGAAAAACCATTGATGGGCTTATTAATAATTGTTAGAGTTGAATTGTTGTAATTTAGAGTGTTATGGTGATGGGTTTGTCTTTATGTTCTCAAATTTTGTTGAATGAAGTAAATTAGTAGCTACTTGAACATCCATGAGTAAAATTCGTGGTTCTCGAAAGAAAAAAATCATCTCAATTGATAATTCAAGGTGCGTATTTGTGTCATGTACTTAATTCATAAAGTTGCAAAATGGAAACTTTTTTTTTTTTTTTCAAAATATTGGTGTTGATCACTGAAATGATTACACTTGCTCGGATTAAATCAGTCCTTATCGGTTTTTCGAGGGTTTCTGGTCAAATGGTCCCTCATAAGGTGTAAATGAAAGAGAGAGCAAACTAGTGTTAAAACTGTGTTCATTCGATACGCACAGAGAATCGAGAACTAATTGAGTAAGGCAGTGATGTGCTGGGACGCGATCGTCGTCCATCATTGACCAGTATCTTATTTCAGTCCTTCAGTCTAGAAATATTCGGTTAGTTCTTGTTTAGCTGCCTTGCAAATGAACCAATCGTCCTGTGATTGGGTTTAACTTGAACTTAAGATCCTTCTGGGTCATGAATTTGGTTTATTATTGAATTGGTGTACTAAATTTGAGGTAACTAGGGGTCAGTGGATAAAGTGTGATTGTAGAGCATCCCAACAAATTTGCAGGGTTTTCATAAATAACGGACCACCCTTTCTATTTCCATTATTTAAGTAAAAATCAAAAAACTTGTCGAAGTAACCTCCCCTTATTTTTTTTCAAAGAATTCGAACATCACATTTTCGCGCATGCGCGCAGTGTGCATCAACTTTGTTTTTTCAAATGGAAATCCCCACTTTTTATTGCAGATTCGAAATCTACGTCAAATTTTATGAACATTTATTTCCACAACTTTTTTTTAAAAACGCGCGCAACCCGCTCAGCGAGCGCTCAAAGGTGCGCAACCCAAGGATTGTGCACAATTGAGATGAAAGTAGACCTCAAGTGTGGCACATCACTTAGTACTGTTTTTCTACGCTGAATCTCGATGTGATTTCATTTTATCGCATTTACAGCAGAAAAAATCACTTTTGGAGGAGTAAATCATCGATATTCTTATGAAAGGTAATAAATCAATCCTAATGAAGTGTAAAAAAAATGTAAAATTTATAAAATTGTGTCGGAGGAGAAATGATGGGGTGTGCGCCTGGGTCAGAAAAACTATTTATTGTTATTTTTAATCTAAACTAGACCTCATTCTGAGAATTTTGACACCAACCGCGACCTTCTAGCGTGAGAAGACCTTTTTCTATGATTTTTCAAAGTTTCGAATGTTTATGACGTCACAGTGGGCTGGGCCCTGGCGGGAGGGGCGCGTGACGTCATAAACATTCGAAGCTTTGAAAAATCATAGAAAAATATCTACTCATCCAAAAAGAGAACGGCTGGTGCCAAAATTCTCAGGATGAGGTCTACCTTCGATTAAAAATTTTAAAAAAATCAGGCGCACCTCCCATTCGTGAAGGAAACAATACTCGAAAAAGATTCCACGGAAAATCGGTGATTTTCTCCTCAAAAAGTGACTTTTTCTGCTGTAAATGCGGTAAAATGAAACCAAATCAAGAAAGGGATACCACCATGAGATTCGGCGAAGAAAAACAGTGCTAAGTGATGTGACACACTTGAGACCTACCTTCATCTCAACTGTTGCGCATCTTTGAGCGCTCGCTGAGCGGGTTGCGCGCGTTTAAAAAAAAGTTGTGGAAATGTTCATAAAATTTAACGTAGATTTCGAATCTGCAATAAGAAGTGGGGATTTCCATTTGAAAAAACAAAGTAGGTGCACACTGCGCGCATGCGTGACGCTCGAAAATGTGATGTTCGAATTCTTTGCAAAAAAATACGGGGAGGTTACTTCGACAAGTTTTTTGATTTTCACACAAATAACTGAAATAGAAAGGGTGGTCCGTTACTTATGAAACACCCTGTATATTAAAAGTTATGATGATCCAAACTAGGAGGTTCAAATCTCGAGCTATTCGCTCCAGATGATACAAATTTCACACTCCAAATTATTTACCTATGTAGTTGATGTGGATATGGCACATACCTCTTCATACTTATAACTTGATTGGATAAGTAATCTGTTAGGAGATTATAAGAACTACTGAACCAAATTTGATTAAATCGAACATACAGTTAATGAGAAAATATTTGAAGGTATGTGAATGCTTGATTTAGGTTTACATTAAAACCTGAAATTCATAGTGAACCTTTGGTCGTGCAAACCATGCCATCCTTCATAATTTCATCAGAATCAATGTGTTGTAATTTATCGCTATCGAGCTAACGGTAGTTGTGTTTTTCAGTTGCTCCGGTGGCTGTGGCCCTCATGACTCCTCTGCCTCTACTTATGCTTCTCTTGTGGAAGAGATGCCGCGGCGCCTCCAACACGAAGAAGGAAATCCTCGTGGAGGAAGGCCTCGCCAGAACCCCCCCCTCTCTTACCCAGCAAGTACTGATCCGTACTCACTTGATTAAACTTACGTAGATTCCTCTGTACGAACACAATTGTAGACGCTTTTAGTTTGTAGTACCCATTTTCTAATATCAGTACCGTGAATTATGAATTCCTCGTATAAATTCAAAATCAGAAGTTCTTCATACCTAGAGTTGATTTGCAGTTTGGTTGTTGACAACCAACTGCATTTGGTAAGCAGACGCTCCCCACTTACATGCTCTGAGGTGTCCGGATAGGGTCTTGACATGTCACCTTAAAGATGGCTGAAGAACCTAGAATTTTCTAAAACAACGACCCTTTCCATCGGTAGTGAAGAAACAAAGCAATTCCATTCAAGAAATGTCGATGTACAAAGATGTGAATATTTCCCTATGAAAACTGCTTTGAACCAAAAAGAATTCACCCCAACTATCAATAAGTATTATAAAACGAAACACTTTTTTGGAATTTTTTAGTATTTTCGGGATCAAATTTTGTGATTTTTTAGTCTTATAAGAAAGACTCAAACTTGTGGGAAAATTGACTGCACTTATTTATTGAGTACCTACAGGAACTTCATTTAATGAAACCTCGTTCGGTATGTAACTAAATTAAATAGTCATAATGGGGTTAAAAAGGAGTTTTATCAAGGCGCTAGTGAAATTTGAACACAGCAATTAGTTGTGTGATGTCCCGGTGGTTATTTTATAGCAGTAAGCCAGAGGAGTTTCATAAGAAGATTGCTACGTATTTTTTGAAGCAAAGTTACCTTGTTTCACGGAACAACGGCCATTAACTGGTTTAATCAACGGGTTCCCGTGAGATCACCAAAGTTGAGGCCAGTCGGCTCGGGAAATCATTTGAATTGGTGACCGCTCGCGAGCGGTATCGCAGGTCCGAATAATTTTTCGAGTTGGTGAACTACCCTCGACTTAAGGCAATAAGTAGCCTCGAACGAAATCATCGGAACCAATTTTGATCTTCTCTTTAGAATACAGACGTGACGCCAGGAATGACAGTCGGACGAAAATTCAACCTGAGATGGTTGTTTACTTTACTTTCCGACTTTACCTTGTTTCGCGGTATCAAACTTTACTTTTGCCATAGTTTACGTTACTTATAAACCTCATTCCTACGTTGTGTGAACTATTTGGAACTTGATTCGAAAATAGAGTCGACTGAACTTCATCAGTATTTGTTACTTTACTACTTAAATTGTTGCCTTCAAGGTTACTCAAGTATTGATATTACTATGTTACGAAAAGTCGTTTATGTGTTTGCTGTTACAAAAACGTTTTCTCGATGATTTTTGAAATATTGAATAGAAATCAGATCGCATAACCGAAGGCCTCTATTAAACCGTTGATAACTAATGTGCCCACGTTGACTTAACAATTTTACCTAGGGTCCAATCAATCAATCAATCAATAATAATATTATTAGTATAACATTTATTCAACGAAAGTAGAGCTTGGTTTAATGATTTCCTGAATTATTTGTACAAGGGTCATCCGGAAAGTAAGTGTGCTATCACTAGAGAGTTCCTAGTGGGTTTGGTTCGGCTTAGATACGGCGTGACGAATCACACACACACACCCAATCCGGCGCCTTATTGTGATAAGAACGCGCCGTATCCTATCCGGCGCCGTAATATTACGGTCAGAGATGGGCGAATTCTTATTCATAAATACGATTATGAATAAAAATCATATCTGCGGTTTTATGATTATGAATACGAATACAGGTATGAATATGAATATGAATACGAATTTTCTCCCGAACTTTGTACATATTTATGACCTAACATTGTCAAAATAATCAATCAAAATTCGAAACGCTTGCATATTCTTATAGGATTTTTCACGCCGAATCGAATGAGACAAACCCCAGGTCGCTACAACCAACCGAATAGAAAGTACGACGACATTTCCGCTGAAAATCGTATTTTTTCAACAATTTGCACTGAAAATCATGAAAAATGATGATTTTTACCGGAAATTTGTCGTATTGTCTATTCAGTTGGTCGTAGCGACCTGGGGTTGGCCTCATTCGATTTTGCGTGAAAAATCCTATAAGAATTGAAGAGCTCAGGGGAAGAACGACCCAAGTCCATTTTCACTAACTTCACAGGAGACTATTTTTTCTACGGAAAACGCTAAAAAATCCTTCAGATATCGAAAAATGGAGTTCTAACTTCTTAATAACTAACTACATTATAGTGGGAATGTAAAGCAAAATTCAATATTTCAAATGAAAATTTAATTCAATTATAAAAAAATCAATAAACTTGTAAAGGTCACATATGTCAAGGGAAGAACGGCTCAACTCCTTGTGTTGCGGGTCAGCTTGCTGAAGTATTTCCTTGCTTTTTCCCCACAAAAGCGTTTTAAATGTTGTAAATCGGCGTATTTTGCTTCAGAGATTGGTAAAACTCCATGGTAAGCGCGCTGAGGAAAGAAAAATTCGTTTTCCCCAAGTTTACTGATAGTAACGATTTTTTGGCTGGCCGAATTCCTCTTTCTTTTAGGTAGTGGACTCCCGTTAGGAATTACAACAGAACTCACCCAATTTCCATTGTACGTATCGCGATGATACACAAGCCTGGGGTGTTGTCTTTCCACTTTCAATTCCCTGACTGAACGTAGCTTCATAGGTGCTTTTTTTGCATATGTTGGCTGGAAGAACGTACTCCAGTCTCTAACTAGGTACCTGTCAACTTTCTCAACGATGAATGGCCGTGGTTTGCACCTTGCTTTTTCAAACTCCTTCATCCAATCGATCGGTGTCTCTGCAGGACATTTTTGATTTATTAATACCATGTCCTTGTCACATTCCATATAACTGTGGCCTCGTATTGGGAATGTGAGAGTTATTGAATCAAGTCGCTTCTTCTCATGAACAACGTAGTGGAGAAATCTAGTTACCGTCCAATTCTTATTTTGCCCACCGCACGAATCTGCGAAGATGGTCAAGTGGCGGACTGCAGGAGGTAGACGATGAAAAATATAGTCGTAAATGAATGAGCATACTTCGTTCGAACCTTTCTTCGCCACTGTCTCTGGATATGTGTAAAAGACAACATCCTGATCACTCAGACGATGAACATTGAATGAATACAAGGAGAGTTGCCGTCTGTAGTATACGTCGTTTGTTGATATGTTGGGTAACGGGAGATTCTTATTGAAATCCATGCACAAGCCTTCGTGATCTATTCGAGTTCGACTCAGCTTCCTCGTTGCGGTTTTTCTATGATAAAACGTTTGCGCTTTGAGAAGATGTACTTTTTGAATTACGTTGAGGTGTTTTGTTACCCTGGGATCCGTTGATTCCTTGATCTTGTTTTTGTAGACATCGCAAGTACTACAAGTATCCTTTCTGGGGTATCCAAAACTTATATTAAATTCTGTGATGAAAATATGACGGTAAGACTCATAGCTCGTCTTATTATTTGGGTATTTTTCCAAGTACAGCTGGTGCAGTTTTGTCAAATTCAACTCCTCCGGTAGATAGATTTTACGAGTTTTGGTAAGACTATAGTGACTTGCTCTGCCTTTGAATGAATTTATGTGATTCCTTATACAGGTCTTTGTTAGTTCAGAAAGCTTATGTGGACGGTTTTTGTGGGTACCTCGTCGGTCCTTCGGAGCAGATCCATCTTCCTTCAGACTGTTTTGAATTGTCTTGAGTCTCCTATCAGTCACTCCATGAAGTGCAATGAAAGCTTTCTTACAAACCGGTATCTCAATAGTCTCTCCCTCTCGAGAAACACGGATCTTGTACAGAAATGAGGCGTTTCTCAATATAGCATTAGACTCTTGAGCAGGCGTGCGCGAGGATCGATTCCTAACTGGTACTATGGAAATGAGTCCTGTTAGATGTGAGCTCTGTTCATTCCAGTCATTCAAAAAATTGAATTTCTGGATTATATCAATCCTGTCTTGCTCATTGATCATTTGGAAGCATTTATAACGTAAACATTTGCAATCCTCACCTGTTTCATGACTCTGAATTCGAAGTCGTTTAGCCACGTCCCGTTCTCTTCCTGTCTTCTTTCGTTTTTTGGTAGAATGTTGAGGGTTATCATTCTCTTCATTGGATGATAGAAGTTCCATTTCCACAGAAATCAAATAGCCAAATCCACAGAACTCACGAACTCGAAAACACGGGATCAACAATGCTCTTGCACAAAAAACAATAACTGAGGGGGGAGGACAACAGAAAATGGGATGTCCTGTGAAGTACCTACTGTGAATCACGGAAAAAGAACGATCCAGGGAAGAAGGGGATTTTGTGAATTACACTAACGAAAGGTGGAAGTCGGGTAGCGGGAGTTACAACGTGGGGTCGTTCTTCCCTGGTACCGCGCTGGTAAAGTCGTTTTTCCCCTGTACGCTTTTTTTCTATCGCTATTTTCAATGGTTTTGAGTCGCTCTTTCGTTGAATGAACTACACCACCGTGTTCGGACCATCGATTACCATCAGAAACCGTCGTAACCCCATTTTCGAGAAAAATCAAGTTAAGCCGTTTTTCCCCTGTAGTCTTCAATTAGTGAGCGTTTCGAATTTTGATTGATTATTTTGACAATATTAGGTCATAAATATGTCCAGAGTTCGGGAGAAAATCATTTTAAAAAAGTATGATTTTCAGGGGTAATCGTAAAAAAATAAGATTTTTAGGGAAATTATAGAAAAAATCATAAAATCGTATTCAAAATACGAATACGGGGGAAGATCGTATTCAATGTATGAATACGACTGTATTCGTATTCATATTCATATTCATACCTGTATTCGTATTCATAATCATAAAATCAGCAGATATGATTTGTATTCATAATCGTATTTATGAATAAGAATTCGCCCATCTCTGGTTACGGTATAAAACGGTATTGAAAACAGACGGCCGTATTGAGACGATCCGGTATCTTAGCTGAAACAAACCTACTGGGAACTCTACTAACAAGTGAGCTCTCTACTAACAACCACGGCTTTTTGATACATGCATTTCTAAATCGGAATCGGATTCCGACTCAAGAACAAGCAGCAGTAAATCGTTTGGCTTGGCTCATCTCGCTTCTGAGTTCTGGTCAGGCCGGTCTGGTCAGGGACTTCAACTATAAGGTGTCTAAGTCGCATCCCCCTCAGGTCTCGTCCGGAACGAGTCCATTCTGGCTACCTACTACGCGAAGTGAAGTAGGATTTCCAACATTTGTTTGGAGGATTACAGTACCGCCCAGTCAATTTATACATCTAGCATTGCAATGGCGAGTGAGAGCTTCACATGACGGTCCAGTTGCACTTCTTTCTCGACTTTTTGAACGAGTTGGTCAGAAGTAACTGATGTCTCCCACTCCTTAACTCATCACGGGTATCAGTACGGCCTTCTATCCACTTCTTGACTGGCTGTCGACTCATACTATCGTTAAACACTTACATGATCTTGAGTAGGATATTCGCCGTCGTATTTTCCTGTAAAGTCAAAACCTGATGACCATTCGGATCTTACGAGGAGAGGTGGTTGGAACTGGCGTCGACCTCTCCATTTGAAAAATTCACTGTGACTGAAAAAAAGTTGAAAAAAACGTTAGATAAAGCAAACTAACCGTTATTTAACCCCACCTTTAAGTCATATGCACAAAGTTGAAAAAATTCGGCGCTTCATGTCTCGCCTCCCAGTTGTTTTATACTTAAAGCCTACGGCGTAAAACATGTAGATGTTTTCGCCTAATTTAGTGCAGAACCTTTAGTCGCAGATAGAAGAGTTATATTATCCATATCAACATAACTAAAATGCATTGAAAAACACGGCCCTTCGCGCCTCGAAAAGCCCGCGTGAGGCTCTCCGATCACCCTCCCAGCGTAACGTTTTTTGAGTGATTACTCTATGGCTAAAACATGTTCCATGTAAAAATGCCGTTCGCCACAAGATCCCTTGTAAACTTACTTTCTAGATGACTCGAAGCTTTCAGTTTCGTGAACGGTCTACAATCGATTAATAACATATTAGTACACACCCTGTATTCCTATAGATAGTAGTAGGTACTTGTACTTTTTCTCATAGAGGAGGGATAATTAAACAATTATTGTTGTGCCTTGTGCGATAAAACCTGTCTGAGCGTTGTGACTAAATTAATATACCTATAAATAAATAAGAATTAATTTTTGTTTAATGTGATATCTTGGAAGTGCATTCCTGTCAAAATGTTGTTATACCATGATAATAGTATATGCTCTACTTACTAGCTGTACTACAAACTGGCAGAATGTACTGTAATAACACGAAAATATCTACAAAAATTTCATCGACGTTGGTGGCACATCTTATTCAAAATTAGTCAACACAGCGAATAATGCCTTTACTATATTCATTTAAAATTTGATTCATGTCAGAAAAGAAGCCGGGCAGCTTCACTGTGTGAAACAATTTTGAACGAGAAGCTGTGCTACCAACGTCGAAGAAATTTTCGTAGATATTTTGTGTTAATGTGTTGGCAGTATGACTCAAGTGCCGCATACACTATCGTTATTTATGTATATTTCTGAAATGAGGATGATTTTGTCGAACAAAATGACTTTTATCGTTTGAAAGATGGAAATATTGGTGTACGTTTACATAATGTTGTCGTTGATCACTTTTAATGTGTCAAAAATACACTACTAGACGGTTCTTAAAAATCAATTGTTGTTTTTTCTTCCCTGATTTTCATTTTGGCAGTTCAAATTTATTTACCCAGGTACTGAGGATAAACTGTTTTATTGCTTTCCTCAACCCACCTAATAGGTGAAAAGGCGTGAAACCGGATTTTCCAACATCACTTGGGAATGAGTCTGAGCGGCGTCTACTGTACACGTAAATCACATTTTTCTTCACTTTTTAGACAACAACAAAAAACGTCTTAAAAGTGAACTTTTCAGGACAGCGAATTGAGGTAGAGCGGTAACAAACGACGGAGATTGCATTCCTTAACCCTTAATTTTCCACCTGTTCAAAAAATTGTTTTTTTCGAATATTTAAAAAGATTTTGGTGTATTGGTATTCAAGATTTTCGTGTATCAGCCTAATGTCATAGAATTGCTAGTTTTGACCGAGATGTATGTGAATTTTCTTATTTTGATGAAAATTGGATGGTATATTTTTCGACACTTCAAGAGGGAGGTGTGGAAGGGGGATGGCTATCGTTATCATGGGGGGGGGGGGGTATCGTTGTCGTTAAGCGGGGTGGGGGTGGCTATATTATTTTAAAAATGGAGGCTTGGAATACGTTCTATCCTATTTTGGCTGGATGGAACCAGCAGCTTTTTATTCACAAATAAAATGACTAGTAAAGACAAATAAACAGTAGACGATAAACAAATGAATAAATAGTAATAAACAAATTAATAGTATAAAAATAAAACAAATAAATAGTATAAATAAAACAAATAAATGATAGTATAATAATAATAGTATAAATAAAACAAATAAATAGTAGTATCTTAATGGAATATTGATGCAGTGGCCCCCAGTATCGGTTTTGACTCAAGAGTGGTTGAACAGTGTTCAAAGCGCTTAAAAAAATCGGACTTCCGAAAAGATACTTCAGGATATTAAGGGTTAAACGTAAAAGGATGTACACCTACAATCAAGTGAAAAACTGTTGGAGAAAAAAATGAAACAGGTAGGAACTTTTCTTTTGGGGACTGATGAGGTACCTACTTGTTTATTTCTTTTTTCAAATTCGCCCTATGAGATTACGAGGCCGGGAAAAAAGAGGTACTGAGTAGATACTGTTAGCAGATTAAAAGAATGCGGCTGACCTATTTCCAGAAGGGTATACTTGCTAACATAGAAGACTATCTGTTCCAAAATCTTGAGTAGCCTGGTGAGTCGGGCTGGGGAAAGGGCCGAGCCTCCGTATCTCACCCCTTTGTAATCTGGGCATAGAGAGCAACTTGAGTCATAATGAGGTAGATGAGGTAGATAATTGATAATGATAGTAGATAATTGATTAAATTGGACGCCCGTTCCCTTAATGTAATTTATGTATTTTTACGGTAAATTAAGGTAGTTATGGTAATTTTAGTGACAGGGTAAAAAAAAACTTGGAAAAACAAATGGTTAACAATAGTGCTAAGAGACATTTTCATACTCATATTAGTTGTACAGTCGATTTTTGAAGTTTGGTCTATCTCAATAGTAAACATGCTGTATTTTACGTCAACCATGAAAGCCCTGACAGACTGCGAGCAGCCTGTAATAAATAAACCCCTTCACTTCATCATCGGACGGTAATCAACTACCCTTGGTCTCATTTTTCCTGGTTTGAGAGGCAGGTAGAAGAAAAACGATGTTTTTGGGACTGTAATACTCATGGACACCTTACCAAGCCATCCGCATTCTTTCAATCTGCAAACACTACTTGTTTATTTCCTGTTTCAAATTTGCCCTACGAGAGTACTAGTGGACTGGGAAAAAATTGTACTTATCAACTCTTTTTTTGGAAATCTTCCTTTTTGACCTCTCCTAATCAAATTTCGAATTTCAGGTAGGTTCCTCTCCAGACCCCATATAGGAGAACGGACTGGAGTAGACAAACTGTTCTTTTTCTGTTTCAAATTTGAGTGGGTAGTTTCCCCACAAGAGGGCCAGGAAAAATATGTACTTACCAACGGACTTTGTAATCTTCCAATTTGACCTCGTCTAATCAAATTTCAGTTCGGGTCCATCACTGCCCGGTTCATAAATTCTCTATATTACTAAACACTTAGGAATCTACCTACAATATTTCACAAATCTGCGACTTCATTGGGAAAGTTTGGGTTTTTACCTCAAATGTTCCAAATTACAGTTAGAATTCAATGAAATGTCCTAGGATTGTGAGGGCTGAATTGGCAAACCAGTTCAAAATTATACTAGTGGGATAACCCTACCTTCAATTTTTCACAGTTCTGTGACTCCATTGGGAAGGTATGGGATATTTTATTTAAAAGTTGCCATACCTTCTTAGCGACAGTCACTATAGTTATCGCTAATAGAATATCTTCTCGATGTTGAATTCCTCAACCTCGGTCTTGAATTCGTGGAACAATCATGCAAATTTTATTGGTTCCTACGATTTAACTGATTAATAGAGGTGAGCTTGCAGTTTCCATTGTATAATAATGTTATTCAGATCCATTAATATCGAACCACTTGCAATGTTCCTGTGTTTATACCTTTACGTGCAAAAGATCGACGACTTCATGAAATATTCATTAGGCACATTCACCTTCGTGGTTACGATCGTTTGCAAACTAGGTATCTAGCTCAATTCTGAGGACAGCCATGATTTTTTTTTAAATATACATTACGCGCAAGTTTGTTGATTTAGGACTCTTCAAGTATGACGTCTTCTTCACCTTCCCCGGCGATGTCTGAAACTTTGAGCAGTTGCTCAACAGCAGAAGAAGGTTTGTGAACAAATGAGTGTCAATTTATGGATAATTTCAACTGTGAAATGTGTAGCAAATTTATACGTATAACAAATTAAGATTGAGAGGAGCTGGTTCGGTCAATTGAATGAAAGTTACAGGTAGCAATCCATTTCAATTATTTACACGGTACTTTTCCGTTATGCCCCCCCCCCCCCTTCCACCAAGTCTGTCACGCCAAATTATCACTCGGTAGCAAATTTATACGTATAACAAATTAAGATTGAGAGGAGCTGGTTCGGTGAAAGTTAGGTAGCTACCTAACTACCTACAGCTAGCAATCCATTTCCATTATTTACACGGCACTTTTCCGTTGTGTTGTGAACCAGCCTGGGGGGGGGGGGTTAATAACGGAAAAGTAGGTACCATTTACACAACCCAGTCATTGTAACCTGACTGATTGTAAAGAACAAGATAGCCTGATAGCTGATTGATTAAGATAGCCTGATTGTAAAGAACATAGCTAACTAATTCATTTTTAATTAGATACCTAATAATACAATATTGAGGTTCAGTCAATCATTATTTTCCCAACGTTTCGATACTTCGATGATTAAGGATTAAACAGTACTGATCAACTCGGATTTCAAGTTGAGTACAGAACAAATATATCGATACCTTAAAGCACAAAAGCGCAATGTCCATCCACCTTCCTTGTGTTGTCTGCCCAGGCCTTAGTTCTCAACCGATTTTCGTGGTTCTTTTTTTGTTCGACGCGGAAAACTATCTAGTTGTGCACTACGTCGCCGGAATTTCGAATTTTGCTTTTTAAGGGGGGAAAGGGGGGTTAATGCTTTTAAAAAACGTGCGTTTTCGAGCATTATCTTGTGTATTCTGCCCAACCTGTAGTTCTCAACCGATTTTGGTGGTTCTTTTTTTGTTCGACGCGGAAGACTATTTAGTTGTGCACTACGTCGCCAGAATTCCGAATTTTGAATTTTAAGGTGGGGAAGGGGGGTTAATGCTCAAAAAACTTGCGTCTGCGGGCATATGCTCGTAAAATCTGCCCAAGCCTCAATTTCCAACCGTTTTGAGTGTTTCTTTTTTCTTTTTTCGACTCATAAATCTTCCATATTGCACACTATTTCACCAGAGTATCAAAATTCGCAAGGGGAGGGGATGAGTGGGGGGATAATATTCACAAAATATCCGATTTTTTCAATATTTCGGTTCCTTTATAGCTTACTAATTGTATCCAAGTTCTGAAATTAAGGAAAAATTCTCATTATACCTCCGGATTTTCATGAATTATTCTCTGTCTCACCATGGAACTAATAGTGGTGCCACTATGGTGCCAGAACACCATAAATCGCATTATTCATGGGTTTTTAAATTTTTTGTGTGTTTTACCTTGAATACGGAAATGAATTTCAACGGACTGCTTACCAAAACTAATAGATGGAAGTTCAACGTTACGAAGTATTGCCACTTTGGTGTCAGACTGGCACCGTTGACGGGGGGGGGGGGGGTGGGGGGTGAACTCGAAATTGCTTGTTGGGTGTCGTAGATCATGGATTTTAAAATGCTCTTCAAATTCGAGGCTCCCGGAGGGGGGAAAGGCTGAGGAGGGGGGGATCACTATTTCTTGCCTAAAGTAATAAATAAATTACATCGAGTGAACAGTTTTTTTCGCTACCAACTGGTATTAATTGACCTAATGCTTATCCAATGGGACGTCCCTTGGAATGCATGCATTACTAAACAATGTGTTTATTTTTTTAATTTCAGAAAAACTCAAATTCAACAAAACTATTATTGAGTTTTCTTGACGATAATAGCTTGAAAATGTATTGAGGAAATTAAAGAATTTAGTGTAATAAGCACAGGAATTGTGCATTTTTGGACATAGCACCTTTGAGCTTTAAGGTATCGATATGTTATAGGACATTTCAAGGTAGAGATGAGGTGGAGTCAACAAATATCAATTAAAAAAAATGCTGATAATTAGGTTCCTTCAGATGATTAGGCACTATGACAAAGGTAGGACTCGTTTTCCTTTTGTATTTTTGTTGATGGTACCTTCCAATTTGTCCAGGTCTTGACGACATATCGCATTCGGAACCAAGCTCACCTGAAAAGAAACGCCCCAAACGACATAATATGAGAACAAGTAGGTAATTATAAATGCTACATAGATACAAATACCATCAGTGGTACCAAGTAGTAGGTTCACGCTTACTGTATGAGGCTTACACTAATGGCTCAACACTTGGAAACAATTCTGACCATACCGTTCGAAAGCTGAGCTTTCGGGTCAACTTTTGGGGTTTACAATGGGAAATTAACCGGCAACTTTAGTTAGGCCTACAAACGTTCGAAAAAACTGTACATTTCCGTGATTTTACTATTAGGGCTCGTTTATCAACATCTAAGTTTTCTTTGAAAATTTTTATTTAGCACTATATAGAGAATAGAGGAGATAGAAAATTGAACGCTCTTTCCAACGGTATAATTACATTTGAATTTTGACTAGAAAACAAGCGAGTTATGGTTGTTTTAATGGTGTAAGGTCTAACATACGAAAAACATCTTAAAAGTGAAACATTTCGGATTTTAAGGGGGTTAGAAAAGAAATTCAAGAGACAAAAACGCTGCAAATCATTACACAATGGTTTATTATTTTTCTATATTGATCACTCGTCTACAAAGCCACCAACCATCCAACATGAAGAAAAACATCGATCACATTTCGGTCAGCTAAAATTTGAACGGAGATTAGGCCTCTTTTGCGATTCACACTCGTGTTTCTGATTTATCGTACGTAAAACCTTTAAATTCTCGTAGGGAGCGAACGGTTTGACCTACAAGGGTCCGCGTGGTCTCAAAAAATTCTATAGAATCTTAAATTGAAGGAAAAACAATACCTTTATATCAAAATTTTTTGAGTTAGGGCGTTTTCAAAATTTCAAAATTCATTTTTGAACCCTTAGAAGTGACCTACATCAACCAAAATCTTCGGGGCACAACTAGACCCCTAAATGGAGCCTACATACCAAATTTCATCAAAATCGGTCAATGCTAAGTGGGGAAAGTACTGCGTACGGCGGACGGACGGCCACATTTTTATTCGATTTTTGGATTCTACGTAACTTGAAACGTAAACCATCAAATTTTGAGGGGGTTTTAAACAATTTTTTTCTTGGTCGATTCCAAAGGTTCATTATTGAAAGTAATAAACCAAAAAATCGCAAATTAGTTGTAGAATCGAACCCTGGCTAGTGTTTCGACCTTAACTGTAACACCCTGTATATCAATCAAAGTATTCTCTCCCGAGGGGAAGAGGATGAAATTGATAGATTGTTGGTTCTCTCCAAAAAGTTCGGGGGTAATTACGAAATGGATGAAATAAATTAGGGAAATTAGGTGTGGGCACTTCATCTATTGGGCCAAATTGAAACTTTCAAACCGAAGGAAGTGCGAAAAAATCGATTTTGGCCGTCAAAAGTTTAGCTCGCCTTCCTGAGGGTTGAAAATCTGGTTAAATACTCCTAATATGGATCCAAAACACATGAGCAAAAGTCCGCAATTCTGCGTTTTAATATAAGATGTTGCCTTTTTTGTGTAGTTTGACTGGGCTATACCTACGCTCCCCTAAAAGGAAATCTCATAATCATTCCGAGCCCGATTTCAGGGCTTGAAGATATCATGAGTTGCAGGTTTTCTCCGGAATCTATCGCTGGAACAGGCCGAAATGAAGACTCATCGAAATCGATGAAGTGCTGCAGTCAAAACTCCTATAAGAGTGCTGATTATCCGACTTCGGGTTTCGGGAACTCTCAAAACCTATGCTGCTCTCTTCCGGACATGAACTTGGAGGCGGACAACGAGTGCAAAGGTCTGGGTTTGGACTGCGATTGTGCTTGTAACAATTCGGATTCTTCCAGCGAACCCACTGAAATATCGTTGGAGCTGAGAACCGACAGGAGGCGCCAAGTCGTGTCGAGCTACTACAGCCATTTCAAACAGATTCGCTCCACTCCGTCCCTGCAGAATGAAATGTCGAAAGTTGGATCGGACGGTGAAGCGCTTGGAAAAGGTTTGTTGTACCTGAAACATGATGATAACTTAATGTAAAATGTAATTTCTACAGATTTGGATATATACAGATCTTGATGGAGTAAAGATACGTGTGTCAAGCTGTGTGGGCAGTATAGCTTAGTACGATAAAAAACGTCTGCCAAGTGGGGGTGGCACATAGCTTCCTCTTATCCATAACCCGATTGTATAGATGAGCCGATGCAATGTAGTTAATCTCAAAACATCAATTTCTAAGTACCTTCCACTACCCTCATAGGGGACCATCTAAACACTAATCTGAAAAATCCTGAGAAATTTCGCCGAAATCGGATGGAAAATGTAGAGGTTATGTCTGTTACAAGGAATTCACGTTTGCGCATACGCAGCAACTACTATTAGTCTGGGGGAAATGATTTTCATAGGGGGCCATCTACATGCCAATCTGAACAATCCTAGAAAATTTCATCAAATTCGGATGAAAAATGTAAGTGTTATGGCTATTACAAGGATTTTACGTTTGCGCATGCACAGAGGCTAGTGTCAATTTTAAGGGCTTGACTTTCATTGGGGACCATCGACAACCTAATCCGCATAATCCCTGAAAATTTCATCGAAATCGGATAGAAATTGTGTAAGTTATGACTGTTACAAGGAATTCACGTTCGCTCATGCGCAGCAGCTACTATCAGTCCGGTTTCAACATTGAAAAGCGAAATCAAAGCTTCCGCTACCTTGGTAGACTTGGAAGCAAAATGTAAAGCGGTTAAGTAAAGGTCTTTTTCCTCTGAGTAATTCTTGAAGAAAAAACATAATTATTCTTGATTTGTCTAAATTGAAAAAAAAATATCAATATAATCGACAGCAGTTTCCGAAATTGTTGATGAATTTTGCTCTTTAAGGTGAACCTGTACGTTTACGCGCAGTGGCCACTGATGATCCTAGCCTATAGACCAGAATGCGGGAGAAATCAACTAGCTTCATCGGTTACACTGCTGATCTGAATTATCCCAATACTTTCCAGTGATCTTCAAGGGGCCGTGTATCGAATTTTAATGCTCTAGGTAGAACAGAAGAAAAGATATTGTCCTCCCTGTACCCAGCTCACAATATACCTACTGAAAAATTCGTGTAAACTCAGCTATTGATGAACATCGAGAAACGCTTCATTATTACTACCCCCCTTCTTACCCCCTCTTATAACCATTTCGCTATTGAATAGTTTACCTTTTTTCGAAGTCAATTTTTGCCGATTTCTGCTGAGTTTGATGTATCCTTTCTCTTTTTGAATTATCATGGGGTATCAGCTTACCAATGTACAATTTGGAGTTGGCAGGTAGCCTACCTAATAAAATTTGAAAATTTTGAATTTTAAGATCTTAATAGCTGATCTTTTAGAGAGTCGAAAACAAGATATACCACAAACCGCATCAAAACGAAAAAAATGCAATCATCGACTTTGGAACTCTTTACGGGTACTCAGCTGATCGAAACCTTAGCTCGTCAAACTTGACATTTCATTAGAGTTTCAGAAACACCCCTGATTTATATACGTACTTCCCTGTTGCAGAAAACGATTCTAAAACGACAAGAAATAACTTTGATGACAAAGGATCTCCTAAGACGCACTCGAGGAACAACGTGAATCTGAGTAGAACTAACGCTACGGTTGCTGCAATTTTAAACCAAGATCAACACTTTGTATGTAAAAGTCACCAAAAACTTCAGACCGCATGTAACTTATCAGATTGCTCTCCGTCTCCCATGAAAGCGACCGATGTCTGTCAACACAAAGACGATTTGGTCTGTATGCCTCCTTCGTACAATATGGAAGACTCATTTCCAAATGATCTAGAAATTGTTTCTATGGATGATACAAGTCTGGGTGATTTACCGCGGTTGCCTGTAGTTAACGAGGACTCAGGACAGACGAGCAATATAAACCAAGCTAGACCATCTGTAAATTCGTACGCGTCAGCAGGTGAAAATGCAGGCAGCATAGAAGTACTGAGTCCTATCATTCCAGTGCAAGAAAAAGCGTCACCTGCTGGCGAAAGTTTCCCAGGGGATTTGAGTAAGGCGGAATCGGTATACGAGAACTCAAAACTAGAAATGGAAAATTCAAAAGTCGAACCGAACCTAGAGGTGTCTGTGGACTCGGGGCAGTTTTTGGGGAGTCGGCGCATAGAGAAGGAATTCAAGAGCGAATTGGAATTCAGTACGGTCCTAACTTTGGCGTACGTGAGAGTCCGCGACCTGACCAACAGCATCGACAAAGCGCAGGAATACTTGGCGAAGTTGGACAAGACTGGTATGTTATTGAAATTGCTATACAAGTTAGACATGTAATTAGCAAGACTTATGAGTACTATTGTACCAGTCACAACATCGTATGTCATCAGTAATGCATACGTTTCAAGGGAAGTTCCCTTGAATAAAGATTGGGAACTTACGATTCAAACCAGTACCTACGTAAGCGATAATAGGAGAATTTTTAAACCACCTTCCGACTATTATAGGCGACTCTTAATTACCATCCTCAAAAAAGTATCAACCAATGTTAATATTCCCCGTGCATTTGTTTAGTGAAGCACTATCACATGACTAGCGTCGTGACGAAAAATAAATATTCAACATTGAATATAAGTATTTTAAAATCTTAGATCTACGATAATTAACATAAATCAACTCGAGAAACCTCCTGAAGATTCTAAAATTCCAAAATATCAGAATGTCCAACAATTAAAAATTTCCAATGTATCAGAATGTCCAGTGATTCAAAAATTCCAATGCATCATAATGTGCAACGATTCAAAAATTCCAATGTATCAAAATCTCCAACGATTCAATAATTCCAATGTATCAAAATGTCCAACGATTCAAAAATTCCAATGTATCAAAATGTCCAAAGATTCAAAAATTCCAATGTATCAAAATGTCCAACGATTCAAAAATTCCAATGTATCAAAATGTCCAAAGATTCAAAAATGCAAATATGTCAGAACGTCCAAAGATTCAAAATGCAAATATGTCAGAACGTCCAATGATTCAAAATTTCCAATGCATCATAATGTCCAACGGTTCAAAAATTCCAATGTATCAAAATGTCCAAAGATTCAAAAATTCCAATGTATCAAAATGTCCAAAGATTCAAAAATTCCAATGTATCAAAATGTCCAACGATTCAAAAATTCCAATGTATCGAAATGTCCAAAGATTCAAAAATGCAAATATGTCAGAACGTCCAAAGATTCAAAAATGCAAATATGTCAGAACGTCCAATGATTCAAAATTTCCAATGTGTCAGAATGTCCAACGATTCAAAATTTCCGATGTATCAAAATGTTCAACAATTCAAAAATTCCAATGTATTAAAATTTTCAAAGATTCAAAAATGCGATTATGTCAGAATGTACAATGATTCAAAATTTCCGATGTATCAAAATGTCCAACGATTCAAAATTTCCGATGTACCAAAATGTACAACGATTCAGAAATTCCAATGTAATAAAATGTCCAACGATTCAAAAAGGCCAATATGTCAGAATGTCCAACGATTCAAAATTTCCGATGTATCAAAATGTTCAAAAATTCCAATGTTTTAAAATGTTCAAAGAATCCAAAATGCCATTATGTCAGAATGTACAACGATTGAAAATAATTTTTAATCGATAATCATTATCGATGTATAAAAAATTCCAATATGTCAAAATTTCTGATAATTCAAAATTCCCGATGTTTTCCGAAGTTCAACGATTCAAAATTATCGATATATCAGAATGCCCAACGATTCAAAAATTCCAATATATCAGAATTTCCAACGATAAATGTCCAAAGATTCAAAAATGTCATTATGTCTGAATGTACAATGATTCAAAATTTTCCGATGTATCAGAATGCCCAACGATTCAAAAATTCCAATATATCAGAATTTCCAACGATTCAAAAGGTCCTATGTATCCAAAAATGTATCCAATAAAAGTCCAACGATTAAAAACTTGGAACGTGTCAAAATGTCCTACGATTCAAAATTTCCTATTTACAAGATTTTTCACCTTTTAGACGACGAGGTCGACATTGACGGTCTCAGAAACCAAATCCAAGCGTTGTTCGACAGCCGTGCAGCTCTATCCCTGGAACACACGAAGTGGCGCTCTCAATTTTCAGAGCATTACCACTTGAGGAAAAGAGTTCTAGCAAACCTCAAAGCACGAGCCTGCCGTACCGAACAGAATTACTTCAAATTGAGAAAAGAGCTGATGGATCTGGAAAAAGAACCAATTACACCGAAACGCAAAAGGAGTTTGTTAACCAAAATATTAACGTTTGGACTTGTAAAATAGTAAATGCGAACGATAAATTTCCTTTTAAGACGACTGATTTCTTTTCTAATTTGGGTCATATCCAGCTACCCCGTACTTACATAAAATAGTCCTGTTGCTCCAGAAGGTAAATTCTTCATAAATAATCATAATTAAATTATTCTTTTCGTTCTTTAGACTAGCCTCTCGCATGTGTACGATACGAAAAATCGATCAAATGCCATAATGAAACAGTTGGGAATAGACCTCTCGATATCTAATTTCTGCGTGATCGGTTCATTTTATTGGTAGCCATAGTTCATAACTACACGATACTACGTATACCAGTACAACTCCCACACTGTTTTTATCAAAATTTGATGTTGAGGATCATGTTCGTATTTTAAAAATTGTCCCCGAGAGAGCGTTCTGAAATCCATTTTTGCTAGAATCTTGTGTGAAATATCAATAGAGAACAGAAGGTCATCTTCATATTTGACGGACAAATTACCATTTGAGTTGGTCGACACGGATCATCTTGAAGCCGTAGGAACCTAACTGTTATTAGTTTACTGATTAATTGATTACTGATCAATTTCCTGATCAGTATACCTGATTGGTGTAACTCGCACAAACCCTGAACATTTCTTAGAAATCGGAACATGATTTGGACTAGTTACGGAAAAGGTATTGACCAAAGACAGAAACCGAAATTGTTAAAGCTCTGTTGCAATATGTATTTGAAAGTCTGATTTTGACCTGACTGTCAGGGATGTGCCTCTTCTGGCTATACCATCCATCGACCTTTCTCATCCCCCTTAAGGTTCGAGTTCAGCTCCAGTCCGACGGAGTCCACTTTGTGAAGCCTATACCTTGAACAGCTGTGGCCTTGAGTAAAGACCACATCCCTCCGTTTGATGAGACAGGTGCGGTTGAAAAACAATAGGGCACTTGGAGAATGTTTGAGAGAATTTTAAACTAAAATTTTACTTATTTAACTTGAACTTTGCAAATTCAGAAAACTTGTGTTACATTCGGCGCTCTTGAATACCGTAGAACTCAGCTGCAGACTATCAATCTGACCTAACCATAGCTTGTCAGCGAGAGACTGGTAGAATCAAAACTTTTTTCTCGATCATCTTCACAACCGATCAATCGATTTTCAGTTTTAAACATATTTGGATTTCACTCAACTCTTCTAAATGAGCCACGGTGTGAAAAATTAGAAGGAATTCACCAAAAATAATTATTCTTATCAAGTCCGTAAATATAATTTTGAACGAGTTTTTCCGCAAAAATGCTTACATCCCACATTCTCGAGTTGTGAAGCTCCTAGAATATCCCTCATAAATTATGAGGTAATAATCCTGCTGAAACGCAGCTCAATGTGATGTAGGGTGGTTGGAGGCGCAATGTTGAAGGGAGGTCTTCGTCTGGAAAATTGGTCACCGAGGAGTTTTTTTCGGAATTTTTTGGTTACCGTGCTACTGAGTCTACTGGACGTAGGTTTCAATTGGATCCATATTGTTTCCGAGTCTACCAATGTAGGTAGCATCCGCCCAGACTCTAAAAAAAATCACCCAAAATCATAATTTCCACTTGCGTATCACGTTTTAGACTGTCAAGAACAATTTTGGTTTCGAGTCTGTATGTATGTGTGTCAGATGATCCTACTATATGAAGTTACAGTCCGATTTTGATGAAATTTTGAGCGGCTTGGAATGTAGATGATCCCCTTTGAAATTGTCTGAAAATATCTGAGGTCAGTCATTACTGATACCATACTCAGATACTCCTGGTATCTTGTTCTCCGAGATACGTATATGTTGGAAATAGTGCAACAAGTACCTGTTAGGAAAACTGGGGAAAGGGGAAGTTGAGTTTGAATAGAGTTGATTCTCCCGAAAGTTGGAAAAATGTCACATTGGCTCAAAACTCTATTCAAATTAACTAGACTCCTAACAAAGTGTGATAGCGTTAATTCAAAGAAACGCTTATCATAAATGAACCTTGGTAAATATATTCTTGGAATTCCCCTGACAAAGAATCATCGCAAGACACGAAGTGGGAGACGGCAGGAAGATCGCAGCAACGAACCTGGAGGGGGAGGACGTGCCTGGCAGCTTTCTACTCGCAGTAGTTGGCGGTTCGGGGTCGGTGCCGTGTGATGACGTACGCGCGTGTGATACATCCTTGATCGCTGGGGAATGGTCGTCGGGTACATTGATGCGATCGACGGCTGCACTAACGGGTCGGTCGACCGTATCACGGACAAACAAGACGTCCATAAGAACGATCTAAAAGACAATGGAGAAGTCCAAGAAAACCAAATTGGCCAGATCGCAGTTCCGGAGAAGATCCTGGATATTTGCTGTCGGACGACGACCGACAAAGATCAAATCGCTGAAACTGTCGTCGACGTCAGCTCATCTTGCGATGAGTCGACGGCCGAATGCTACTCGTCGTCAGACGACGAAAGCAATGCGTTGGATACCTTTAAGAACAACCAAGTCCCAGGGACTATGACAAACGAACTTAACGACTGTAAGGACTTCTGGGTGGCGAAAACTGTCAACATCACCAATAACTATCAAAAGCAGACGCTCGATGTGGAGCAGCTGAAGTATCTGGCGGATGAATGTGCACCAAAGATCTCGTGGACTGACGGATTCCACAATGGTAAGTTAGTTTAGTGTTTTCACCGCAATACTGCCCTCAAAAATAATAAATGGTTGGTTAAGTGACCTGTAGAGGTGTGTCGGTCAGGAGTGAACATATTGAAAAGACCTTATCTTCAAAACGACCTTGTCTGAACTGAACGGGTTGAATGAACACGGTCATTCGTTCATCAACCCACCAATCGAGTTTTCCGGAATATTCCGAGAACAACGGAAGAAGGCCAAAAAACAAATTAATTGCCCGCAACATGGATATATAATTAATGTATTTTATACATCCATTGTTGTACATAGATTATGAATGTGTGAAAATGACAAAGAAGAATCAACAGAAAGAAGTAGATGGAAGTGGTTTTCCAAGCAAAACCTTCCATCATCCAAGTGAAGAATTACGTTTGAATGAACTGAGGACTAAAAAGACAAAACTGAAAGACCTAAAACACTCAAAGACTGATTCATACGATTCGAATCGATCTTTCATTTGTTTTTGTCTTTTAGCTCATTCGATTCATTCAAATCGCCTCCTCACCTACTCATTGTAACCTATTCCGACTCGCTCGGTTTTTCGATTCATCGTTTTTTCGAATCACGACCTGGATAATATCCATTAATATTATTAATTATGGATCCTTATGGATCTTGTTTGTTTGGTTCCAATTACCGGCTCGTTCGGTTTACCGACTCGCTCGTTTTGTGACTTCTGACCGGTTGGTTGTTTGTCTTGTGTGTGAACGTAATGAACGGGTGAACGGATTCAAAAGACTTGGTCTCTGTAATGAATGACCGTTTGGGATTCGAATCCGCCAAATGACCTTGTCTTACACACCTCTAGTGACCTGCTGTTTGAGATTAGTTTGTCTTCACATAATTGATTCATCTTTATGTTGATAATGCGCAGTGAATGACCCTATTGGTGATTGACATTGCAGCCGCCCTCAATCTTGTTTAACATTGGCTACAGCTGTTACGAAGCTACCTACTTACCAAATATGATCGAGATGGACTAATTAGTAACAGGAAAAATCTCAGTTTTGGGTGCTTGTGCACCAGCTGTTATTTAATTGGTACACTATTATACTAGGTAGATACGGCATGGGAGGCCGCTTTGGGACCAATTCGCTTACAATCCCAGTTAATTTCCTTAAAATTGGACGATAATTTATTGTTTGAGTTTAGCATGAGACAACTCAAGATCACAGGCAGACCAACAAAATAAATGGATAGAATCAAAAGAAAATAATTTATTGTTATCTCGTAAATCCAAGTAAACATGTTGACCAATTTTACTTCCGAGTCTTCCAAGGTAACCGAAACATTGTTTTTGCTCTTGAGATGAATAACTAACTTCTTCCAAGTTGAATGGGCAGTATAGTGTTCTCATCCAAAACGACATCGACTTCGTAGATGTAAAAAAACATGGTTTTCATGGTTTTTCAAGTAGACGAACACCAACACGGTTGACCTGTAGCTCGCGTTAATGTTGACGAATATTCGCTTGTTTAAAAATATAGAGACCGAGATGCCTTATGATTGGACCGTGATGAAAGCAATAAGCTACCACCTTTTCTACACTCCAAAGTTGAGCAAAAAGGGACGATTATATCGTGAGTAATTGATAATTGAGGAAAATCACGATTGCGCGTGAGCAGACGCTACGTTAGATCTGATGATGAAATTCATAAGAGATCATCGACCGGCCAACCAGTACACACCCTGCAGGTTTCATCTACGACAACCCACAAAACAAGGGACCTATAGAAACGGAACCACAGGTGTCCAAAAAGCTCTGAGACGCAAAATGAGAGTGGAAATTTTGATTTTGAAGAACCTCAATTTTTTAAATTCCCCACCCGTCCACCCTATTTTTACCCCTCCGAAAAGCGCGGCTAAAGTATGTTCCATGTTTCTTGAGTTTTAGCCAAAGGCTCTAAGCAGTAAGCATCCAGGTGAGGCCTGAAGGACCGAGTTTTTTTGTATTTTGATCTAGTGAACTTCTGTAGTCTTGTCACATTGCTATCAAGCTCTCTATGTTTCATGCCGTATGAAGTTCAGGCTGTGAGTCCCATGCACTAAAAAATTTCTAAAATCCTATAAAATTTCAAATTTAGGTACAACTTTTTAAGTTTTTGAGCCTTAAATTTCGTGAAATACTGACTCGGAACGAGGAACGATCGGCGACCGACTGAGACCCCCTTAATATCAGTCCAGGTCTCGGAGCAATAATATTTCCTGCAACAGCTTATCTAGTATCTCTGCTTTGTAACACGGGCAATCTTCAATTATTACTTTCGGTGTTTTAAGGAATTAGTCAGTTGGTATTTAGTTCAAACAACTTAGTACAAGTCCTTCAGCTAGGATGCATGTACAGCTCTTATATCTGTGTCACATTTTGTATGGATTAATTTTGAAACAAAGAATTAGTGCTTTCAAGAGTTAACCATGTATTTAGGGGTGAAGCTTAATTTGAAATGAAATTCCTCGAGTTGTACTTCAAACCTCTAAATAAGACTAGAGTGAATCAGTAGATGACCAAATATCTTCGGAAGACCAACTTTCGACAAACATTTCAAGTCTTGGGCGAATGAATATTGAATAAATTACAAGAGGCAATAAGGCGTTTGATTAATTGAGATGAGATTTGTTTTTCAAAACAAAATATGTACAACATCAGTCACACAATGGGCTCTATAAACTGGGAGGCAAGCCAATTCAATACAATTCGCAGTAAAGTCAGAATCAGCCTTTCAAATTGCGACTAAAATTGATCAGACTCGCTCAAACAGACAGGCTCGAACGAAAAAAGACCTTTTCTTTTTTTCCATAGATGGAGGTGGTTTTTGGATCTCGTAAGATACCTGGAAGGGTCCGCGTCTTCAGGTTATGTGGGATTCAAACCCACTCCTCCTTTTCTCCCACGTTGGAACTCAGCCCGGAACCGTTTAACACATTACTTTGAACGAAATAGACCTTGCCCACCATAAACTGATATACGGCGTTGTTTGCGTTATAACTCTGATAGGAATATCTGAAACCTTCTCCAAAGATTCCAGAGAGAAGGGGCAGAGGCTCATATTTGCGATAAACCTTAATCCTCATTTTTGAAAAATGTTGAAAGAATTGGGAAATAGATTCCTTTTGCCCTCTTTAGTGTTAAAACATTAAATAAAAATTTAAATAACGAATAAAAATTGTATCTTTCTATGTCCGTGAAACCTTGTAACGTCGAAACTTACCATAATCGGAACCATCATGAAATAAGTTCATGATTTTAATCATGACGAATTACTTTTTGACTAATCCAAATTTGTCCTCTTATCGCTGGGGTCTGTCCGAATTTCCGCAATATAGCGTAACCATGTTTGACTCGGTTTCTTTGTTTTTATGGCCAGCATAAATTGTCATCATAAAATTTCGGCATAAATTGAGAACTTTCCAACGAGTGGATAACGATGTTGCTCTGACAGCGACCAAATATACCTTTTTTTAAATTTAATCTTTTTTTTTTTTTTTGATTTTTAAAAATCCGTGATACTTTTGAAAACACCCTCGTATGTGTAAAACCGATGAGCAACATTTCTCTAGTTACGAGGTTTTGACATGAATTTTTCTATTTGGGGTCTTAGCTGCAGCTTGATCCACTTGGAGATATAAAGATGTTTGTTTGCTTGTATCGAGAGTAGTAACCAGGGGTAGTTGTGAGATGAAATCGGATGTGTTTTCATGACGGTTCCAATTGTATCAGTGTGAAGCGTTGGATACTTTTCCCAATTTTGGTTTATCATTTTCAATATTGAACCATTGGAATTTTACTATCGTAATTGCAAAGTTTACAAGCTTAGTAATCTACAGACGTGGATCGTCTACCACTGAAATAAATCAGTCATTGTATGAATCATCGCTTACTTTGTGTTAGAGATAGCATGATAGCATTTGAGCACGAACAAACAGCAAACCCTCCTAGGTTCATCGTGTTCGGTTCATCTACATTTATCGTAGTATGTTATAGGATACTCTATATGGTATAGATACCCAATAAATTTGAATAATCTATGTGCCACACCCTCTTGGGTCACGTTTCACTCTTTCCAAGGATCCCTTCCTCCTATCTCCTCTAAAGGGATGAAGCAAATTAGCAACGAGGAAAATTCTGTAAAATTCAAAAATAGGTTTACATACACTGAGACATTCGAGCAATTTTTGACCCCAAAATCGGATTCAGCACCTCGAAAAAGCTCCTACGACAAACTTTCAGCCCGAACTTCCTAATTTATGAATAAACAAAACAGTGTAGAAAATACGAATGCTTAAAAAAAACGGGAAAATGACGTCATCCTGGAATAGTTCATTTATGGCCGCTTGAAGCGCTGAGATCAAGAAAGCTATAGTCCCCAGGTGCAAAATTTCCCGAAACAGTAAAGTTCGAAATCGAAAAACTGAAGAAAAAAATAGAAAAAGCAAGATGGGGAAAATTAGGTTTCCCTTGTTTTTGTTTTTAACTTTTCTCTTAGAAAACACAATTTCGTCGTCCCAATGGGCAACACTGGGAGGAGACGGCGATCCGAACAGCCCAATCAGCAAGCGTTCCCGCTTCACGTCTGTTTTCCCGGTTAGTTTTTAAATAAAAAATTTTGATTGTCTCCCAAAAATAACAGGAGACTTATTTTCCGAAATCAGCCCGATTTCCATCTATCCCACACCATTAACTATTCAGGAAAAATGCAAACAGAATTCGGTGAAATTCCTCATTATCCCGATAACCGTTATTGATAATATTATGTAACTTTGAGCAGTCACTGTCATAATGCGTAACAAAGTTGTACGTACACGCAGTAAGTACAGGTAAGAGGTGAGAGTTTAACCAAAATGTTTGTCATAAAAAACATGACAAAAGTAAACAAACTGAAAAGAAGCAAGATGTTTGGCAAAAGTTACTACACTTTTAACTTCCAATTGGATACAAAGAAAGCTCTTTTACTTCATTCTTGGCCTGGCAAGTGTAGAGAATACACAGCAGTAAATTTGAAAATAGGGTGTGCGCCTGGGTAGGAAAAACTGTTTATTGTTATGTTTAATCTAAGGTAGACCTCATTCTGAGAATTTTGGTACCAACCGCGACCTTCTAGCGTGTGTAAATCTTTTCTTATGAATTTTTAAAGTTTCGACCGTTTATGACGTCACAGTGGGCTGGGGGGTCCCGCCCAGGCGAGAGGGGCGCGTGACGTCATAAACGGTCGAAACTTTGAAAAATCATAGAAACAGATCTACTCACGCTAGAAGGTTGCGGTTGGTGCCAAAATTCTCAGGATGTAGTCTACTTTTGATTAAAAATCTAAAAAAAACCAAGGCGCACCCCCCAATGACTGGTACTACATCATGAATGGTTGTTGTACTCTTTTAGGTGGTCAGGACAGTAGTTATTGGGGAATCAGCCTGAAATGAAATAATGGATCGTGGAAAATAAATACCAACACCAAAACTTCACGGTATAGTAATTTACCTCTTTGCCCGTATATCTGCTAACAGTAGAAGTGACGACCTTCACCTTGAGTTGATCAGCGTTGACTCATCAAGCATTCAAAGCGTTTCCATTTCTATATCCATTCTATTCACGTAGCTCAGAATAGTTACCTGCTCGTTTGTAATACCAACTTACCAACGATACTTGGTTCAGCATAGTTATACTCAAAAGTAAACAGACAGTTATTTGATTCTGAGTCAACCAAAATATCGGAAGCATTGTTTTAACTCTTCAAGGATGAAAAATGTCCCCGAAATCAAAATTTCCACTCGCAATTTACGTTTTAGACTTTCCTGAAAAATTTTGGTTTCAAGTGTGTGTGTCCGCAAATCCTTGTATTGGGGGGAATTTTAAGGCGTCTCGTTCGATTTCGATGACATTTTCGGGGATTGTGAACTATGTTGATTATTGATTTGGACGTCAACCCTGATGATGGCTGACTTGTCAGTGAGAAATTATGATTCATCCCTGAATGCCTGATGCATATTGCTACTATGTGGGAAGCCATTTACCTTGTATATTTATACATCGCACGACTTGAGTGACCTATTCACGAACATCATCACCTGCATACGAACAACTGAATTATTCCGTTTTCTGTTGATATGCGAGGGAATATATTTTTGTAATTCTGTCTTGTCTCCCTTATCAGGAGTTGGTATGTTTACTCACCTTTATTTCATCAAGTCAGGCTTATCCATATGATCATCCGTAATCCGTGTTAGAAAAGTTGATAGTAAAAAGATGGCAATAAAGAAGCATTGTATTCATCTTTGAGAAGTTGACGAAAATTGTTGTCTTGTTCAAAAATCTAATCTTTTTTGGCATTTCACGGCGTCGTGCCTCTTCCTCTGTTGTTTTGGTTTATTATTTTCAATAATGAACCTTTGGAATCGACCAAGAAACAAAATTGTTTAACACCCCTCAAAATTGGTTGGTTTATGTTTCAAGGTTCGTAGAATCGAAAAATCGAATAAAAATGTGGGCTTCCGTCCGCCGTACGTGGCACTTTCCTCTGTATTGACCAAGTTTGATGAAATTTGGTATGTAGGCTCCATTTGGGGTCTAGTTGTGCCCCGAAGATTTTGGGTGATGTAGGTCACTTGTAAGGGTTGAAAAATAAGGGTTGAAATTTTGAAAACGCCCTAGCTCAAAAATTTTGATATAAAGATATTGTTTTTTCATCAATTTAAGATAGTATTGAATTTGTAGAATTTTTAGACCACGCGGAGCCCTGTGGGACAAACCGTTCGCTCCCTACGAGAACTTAAGGGTTGGACTTACGATAAATTAGAAACACGAGCGTGAATCGCAAAAGAAGCCTAATATCCGTTCAAATTTTAGCTGACCGTTCTTCATGTTGGTTGGTGGCAACAATGATAAAGCCGTGTTCTTTGCAGACGAGTGATCTATGTAGAAAAATAATAAACCTTTGTGTAATAATTTTCAGCGCTTCTTGATAAATACTTAGTCTCGCGCAAAACTTGAAAGATACAGTTGACGTAAAATACTTGCAACAACGATAACTTATACAATTTCCATCCAAATTCGATGAGCTTCCCAGAGATTCGGTGCTTGAGGTTCTAGATGATCCCCAATCAATTTCATTGTGGCCGGATCATTGGTGGATCCTGCGCATGCGCAAACATGCCCATGTGACAACCAAAACTTCTGCAGTCTTCGCTCAAATTGGATGAAATTTTCGGGGATTGTGTGGTTAGGTCTCGAAATGGTGCTCTATATACTTATTTCGACGTGTAATCATCAAATACGATGTATAGTGGTACTTATTCGGAGATTAAAGTTTTGATTATCCGCTATGCATCGTCTATATCTCGTAGTAATAAGGAAATCGTTGTAGTAGTGACCTAAATACTCTCTGATTGGCGGAAATCAGTTATTGTTTGCTACTTATACCTTGACATCCGTCCTCACATGCCAAAACCCTAAACTATTCGGCGAATAAATCGGTGAAATTTTAAGGGTTTGAGATCGTTATTCTGTCTTGAAAGAATCTCTCTTAATTTAATTTCATCGTTTACTGTACTGCCTTCCCAACATTGTCGTCAATCATTATTCAGTCTTTATTCATAGTCATAAAATATTGAAACGCAATGTATTTCATTATTTCGTATGTATTGAAATTTGTACGCTTGACACAAGGGTGTACATACAGTAGCAGAATATGTAGGCACACATTCACAGTAACTAAACTCAAAATAAATCTATTATTTTAAAAATGAAAATAAATGTTTATTTATATATCCGACTCCTTTATTTTCTCTAATAACAGATGTTTTTGTTAAACAATCAATGTTCATGATCAAACGATGTTCAAACGATGACAATTGTGCATCACAAATATTCAATGTTTTATTCAGTCAACCGGAGACGGCGATGTAATTCATAAGGGGCCGCCAGGAACCTCAAAACCTCCAACTGTTTTAAAAATGATTTTTCCCGAAGCAAGCAACTATTTAACAGCCGATGACTGCACCGTGTGTAAAGCCATTTTTGCAGATAAGGAGGCCAATAAAAATAACAAGCCGGAATTATCACCTCTGACGTCTTCTTAAATAGGTATAATCTCTTTCCTGTTAAGAAATTTTAGGTACCTACAGCAGAAACTGCTTTTGAGTTTAGTACGATTGAATAAGACAGAAATCTTGGACTATTTTTCATAAATTCAATTACATACCTACCTGTTCTTAAAATTCTTTCTAAGATACCTACGTTTCTAGTTGTTCTAACCTGGAAATCCATAAAGGTACTTAACCTACAGTTTGGAGCATATTTTGTAAGCAAACTTTACATTCTCAAAACTTTATTATTATTGTTTTTTTTTTTTTTTTACAAAATAATAATACTCTTATTTGGTAATAGATTTAGGCATAGAATACCACGAAGAGTGCCTGATCATTAAAATTAAGAGTGTACTGAAAATGTACCTACTTTGACGTGATTTTGCAACTGTTTTTCTGCTTCCTCTGTGATCAAATATGCGTGCTTCAAGAAATGCCTAAATTTAATCTTCCTCTTGCACCCTTACGAACGGTCATTCACAATTGAAAAGAGGACAGAATAGGTAGACAAACAGAAGAAAGAATACAGACGGACTGAAGAGAGGTCCCCCCAGTCAAGACAAGGTCATGGAGAACCGTGAGATTCACCGATCGGATCAAGATTTCCCGAGTTTCATCGACCTACAGGTTATTTATTTGTTTAAAAGAATTTTTTGAACACCGCCCAGAGCTCTGTGGGAACAACCGTTCGCTAATGTTTATTTTTCAGTTTTGGATTTACATACCCATTTAACTGCAAGGCAAGTTTGTCTATTTCAAACCAGTTTGACCATGTGTCTAAATTTTCCCATTGTCTTCCAAAACCTCTTGGAATTAGATTATTCATGACTTAATTTCACATACAAACACTATTGTCTCCCTTACTTTCTTCTACAAGAATTCTTAGAGTTTTGTTTTTAAAAATGGATTTGAAATATGGTAGGTAGATTGGAAATTTAATGCTCTTTCCAACGGTGAAATCAGATTTAGATTTTTTTCAAAACTTGAGGGAGCTATAATTGTTTTAGTGCTGCCAGTACTAAAACTCGAAAAAAATTTCAAATTGAAAAAAACATCTTAGACGGAGTAACAAAAAAGTGCTAAGGAAGTGAAGGAAAAGTTGTTGCAAATTAGTGGTGGAATTGATTCCTGAAGTTTGGCGAGTAGAGTCTGATACACCCTGTAGAATTCATAATATAATCATTCAGTAAGATAGTCAGAGGTCATCGCTGTTTTATCATCGAGATCCTAGGATGCTCCCAAAAGCCTTCAAACCTCATGCACATTGGCATTAGCAAAACGATCTCGTTATATCTCCGCCCACTATAGATAAAAGAATGATTCCATTGGACCTGGTATGATAGACTAACCGGAAACAAAAGCTATTGGAAATTATTACTGCGATTTTGATACGAAATTGATACCTAATTTTGATTATGTAATTGATTTCATTTAATTAATCAACATTTTTTTAAAAATGAATGTTCTCCATTAATCTATTTTATAAATTCTCTAGTGTATTCGTACCTATAGAATCTAAAACTGATAGAGAACTTACAGAAAACTGTCAGATATATTATCGTCTCATCTCGAAAACATTTTTCAGAATGGAAATTGAAATATTTTGTTACTAACTTACCTAATTATACCCCTATCTGACTCTATATTACGATATAAAACCTTTCTACCTACAGATAATTATTATCGTACTTTTATCGAACTACTTATATTGAGTAACCTCAGAAAACCTAGGTTTTCGTGCTAGTATTTTGGACCACTACCATCTATTTACTAAGAGTTACCTACTTATTCCTTCTTAGTCTAACACCAATGCCTTACTATGACTAAATAATTTGAAGTACTTTGTAGTACAGTACGGAAGTACCGATCTAGGTAAATCAAGGATAAAATTGTCCGAGAAAGGTAGTGAAATTACCAGAACTCCCCAAGTTTACGAAAGGGTTTATTCAATCAACGTCACTTGAAAAGGCCAATTTCTCGATGGAGAAGCAGGTTTTAGGACACCTGCTAATCACTTAAGCACATAACCCTCCCAGAAGGTTCGTCGTGTTGCGAGAATCCCCTTTGAGATGGGTGCAGGTTCGAGCGTGCTAGAGTAAAAGTGAATCGGCAATCGTAGTAAGGGGATAAATATGCATAGCATAATTTTCTCTCCCTCTAAAATCAGCATGTATTTTATCAAGATAACGAGAAACGAATCTGAGCAGTACAGATCGGTGGGGTTTGGATCCTATTATTGATTTAGTAGATAGCCAGTCATTCAATATCTGGCTTGATCCTACCCAAGCTTTGTCAACACAAAGTCGCGAAACGAATCGTATCTGTTCCCTTTGGAGAGGAAGAACAGATCTAGTTCGAATACGGTTTGATTTGGTTCAACTCCGTATTCGAACTAGATCTGTTCTTCCTCTCCAAAGGGAACAGATACGACATATAATATAATACGAAAGATAAGACATATTATGTCTTTCTATGGTACCTTCTATAACATACTTATATGACTATAAGTATTCCTATTATATTACCAATGTATCCTATAATGATTGACTTCCTATATCTCACTTGTATAATATACTTTTTTAAAAATTAACTCCTCTGAAAGACGGGGGCACGCCATAATGAAAAATAAAAAAACGTCTGCCAAGTGGGTGTGGCACATAGCTTCCTCGTATCCATAACCCGATTGTATAGATGATCCGATGCATAGTAGTTAATCTCAAAACATCAAAACAAGTTAATCTGTAACATCCCTGAAAATTTCATTGAAATCGGGTAGAAAATGTAGAAATTATGGACGTTACAAGGAAATTCACGTTTGCGCATGCGCAGTGGCTGCTATCAGTCCGAAGGTGGTGATCTTCATTGGGGACCATCTACAACCTAATCCGCATAATCCCTGAAAATTTCATCGAAATCGGGTAGAAAAAGTGGAAGTTAGGGCCGTTACAAGGAAATTCACGTTTGCGCATGCGCAGTGGCTACTATCAGTCCGAAGGTGATGATTTTCATTGGGGACCGTCTACACACCAACCCGCACAATCCCTGAAAATTTCATTGAGATCGGATGGAAAATGTAGAAGTTATGGCCGTTACAAGGAATTCACGTTTGCGCATGCGCAGTTGCTTCTATCAGTCCGGGGATGATGATTTTTATAGGGGACCGTCTACACACCAACCCGCACAATCCCTGAAAATTTCATCGAAATCGGACAATAACTTCGTATAGTTATGCGCGTTACAAGGAATTCATGACAGACACACAGACAGACAGACAGATAGACACACAGACACACAGACACTGAACCAAAATTGTTCAGAAAGGTCTAAAACGCAAAACGCGAGTGAAAATTTCGATTTTGGTGAACTTTTTTTTTCGTCCTTGAAAAGTGAAAACAAAGCTTCCGCTACCTTGGTAGACTCGGAAGCAAAATCAAATAAAATATTAATGGGGAGGACGCACAGAACTCACCCGACGCCGGCCCTAGGGATGAGGGAAGATGAGTAAGGTGGAGGTGGGAGAGAGGGATGAAGGGAAGTGCCTCTATAAAACGACCACCAATTCAAATATGAGCCGAGCAGGACACGGGCGGTGATACCACGGAGTACGTCTACTGAGACACCTACTGTTTGATTTAGTTCAACTCCTTTGTCACACTAAATGACTATATGTCTTTCTATGGTATTACCTCCTATAACATACTTATATGACTAAGTCTTCCTACATTATATTACCTGTACTTATATCCTATGGTAATTGACCTCGTATATCACACTTGAATGACTATATTTACGTCTTCCTATATTATATTACCTACATATCCAACGATGATTTACTTCTTATACAACACTTATATGACTATATCGTTAGTCTAGAGAAAGACTGAGTTAACTCAAAATAAGGCGTTTTTGAGTTTTTTGCATGAATCATCCCCAAATTCCGATTACTTTCACTGTGCAAGACCGCTTCATCCAAAACTAAGTGGATCACTACTAGATTGCGCTCAAGTTGGCGGGATAACTGAGAGTTTGGAGTGGGGTTGCTGCAAGAGGGGGATCAGTCAGTTGATCTGCGTTTGTCCTGAGATGAAGTGCCGAAGGTAAGTGCAATATATGGAGATATTATAATATAATATATAATATTATATTATAATATAATATCACATATTATGTGATACAGCAACAAAATAACCTGTTACAGAGTGGATCGTTAGTGCAAAACTGAGCTATTATGTGATGGCACTTGATTTATCTTCGAGAAATCTGAAATATTTCCGTGCAAGGGAGGAATAACTTGCATTTTCCCCAATTATTGGTTCATCGGTAAATGATCTGGCTGTAAGGAGGGGCCAGTGGGGGCCCATTGGCATCTGATAGGAGGGTTTTTGAGATGATCCCCTCAAATGTTCAACTTGAATGAATTACCCGGGAAGTGGGTATCATAAAAATCCTCCTGAAAATGAACCTGTGTGGTTCACCACTTGGCAAACTTTTTTTACTCTCGGTATTCTTATATCAGTTACTTATACTCCATTATCGAGAAACTTGATTCGAAGTTCAGATTTGAAACCCTCTTTTGAAGTTTTCATCAGCCTGTAGGTACGTTAACTTACTCCTGTTTAAACCTAGAGCAATAAACCTGCACATCATGGATACCTCTCTTGCCTAATTGGAACTTATCCCTTCATCCCTCCATTTAGAAACGACTCAACAAACCACTGAAGATTTTACCATTGTGTCAATAACAACAAATGGCATTCATATTTCATTTCCTGGGGGATCAAGATAACAGTACAACTCACTATAACACTGAATAATCAAAGACCCGAGGAGATTAAAAAAATCCTGCCTGATCGAGGTCGGAGCTCGGAGTTTCCAGGATTGCCTGATTGCGGTAACGGGTAGAAATCTCTGGGCTTCACACGATCTGCCAACCCCACCATTGGTGGCGACCAATTGGAAACTCGGATGTTACGCGAGGAGGCCATACAAGGCATTGACATCTCAGTTCTCGGGCATCTACCATGAAACTACCAACCGGTGATGTTGGGTCTCAAGAACATCCCCCGGATCTCCCGGATGCTAAGAATTTCGTTTCCGATTTGGAGCTGAAAACCTTCAATTCCGAGATTCAGAACGACATCAATCCACTTTCATCAAGACCGTTTGATAATTGGTTGAGCAATCCCCAACATGCGATTTTGCTAGAAGTCAAGACTCGCTTAGAACTACTGACAATCCAGATGGGTAAGTGCTGTTTTGTTTGAGAAGGAGTCGAAAGGCCAATTTTCCCTGATGTAGTCGAACATTTTTGAGAAAAATTGCCTTTACCACGACATTTTGACTTATTCGTTTAAAAAATTCAATACCTCAAAAAACTCATCAAGATTTTTTCTGAAAAACGTAATTAGGACGTCCCACTGGTGTCTGTGCTTGATTAGATGCAAATTAAAACGCTGCAAATTATTACACAAAGGTTTATTTTTTTCTGCGTAGATCACTCGTCTGCAAAGAACACGGCTTTGCCATTGTTACCACCAATCATCTTGAAGAAAAACATCGATCGCATTTTTTTTTTTTTTTTGCTGAAATTCCCTTGGCTCCATTTCTTCAGAATAATATACTTAACAAAGAAAAATAAGGTTGAATAGAAGCTGAGAAAACGGGGCATGAAACTGACTACTTTTCAAGGGGATTTCATCGGTCCGAAAAATTACCAACTACATCTATATGTAGTAATACAACAGTATTACTACATCTACGAGTCAACTTACAAACCACTGACAAAAAACGTTTTCGGAAACCCTTGAATTTGACTCGAAATTGGAAAATGTGTAAGTTTAGCCTTTTGATTTGTGTTGAAAGTTAAACCCTTACCTCACAAAAGTTCCTCCCCTTGGAATCACTTGGACGAATCAATAAATAAAGGTCCATAGATTCGTATTTGAATGAAATGTCCTCGTCTTGATGTCGATCGATTTATCTTCTTGGTAGGCCTAATATTCCCCAAGATAGTACAGTATTACACTACTTATACTGTTTGAGTCCTTCCACACTCCCAGTTTGGAACTTCCACTTCTTAACCCATTTTAAGCCAAGGGTAAAAATAGGTAACAGAGTACTGAACAACTGTTTTACAGGATGGCGGCCGAAATAAGGCATAATTTGCTCACCAATTGAGAGCGAAAATACTCCAAATTTTATGAATTTTACATTTTAATGGGACTTAAAAGCCCTCGGTCTTCCAAATCGATGTGACTTATACAATTCATTGTTGTTGGTAAAATGTGAAAATCAATTTTATGGATTGGAATCCGTTTCGACTCGTGGCCCAGAACGCTCAATCGCCCAGGATCGAATTTGAGCCACAATAACTATGCTTTTGGCCAAAAGGCCTCCTTTTCAAAAGAATTTCCAAAATCGCATCGAGCTCCCAAACGTCGAAAATTTTTGTTGACAAGTTTTGGAACAGCATGAACGAGAAAAAAATTCTCTACAAAGATTTTCCTCTATTTTTAATATTAAAAAAAGTCGATGCGAAAACGCATCAGTGGCCGGAAATGGGTTAATACTTCGGAAGAACAACTGGGGCAACTCGTTCAGATCCTGTAGGAAGTTGAACCAATTGGATAAAAATACTATCGCGAAATCTTGAAAACCGCTATGCCGTTGCAGTGAGGACAATATAGATAACAGAGAGAAGAGATCGTGCGACAAGAGACAATTCTCGTGGGCTTCTCACGTAATAATTATAGCTTTTCTGTGTTTCCGCTGCAAAATGAAGAAGGATAGAGCGTAATTATCATGTGGGGTTATCTAGACATTGGATTTTCTTCAAGGTGCCTTTATCTTTCTCACAAAATATGGTGAGATTTACGTTAATTGTGAGATGTTTATTCAATAATGTCCGAATGTTTCTCGGTTATCGAGTGAATCAAAAGCAACTAGTGATTAGTGATTTGACATTCATGAATCGCTGAATCTGAGTTGAAACGCCATTTAAATTTAACCCGACTATGAACTTACTCTATGTTGTCAATGTAGTACTTTTTCACTCTCAAAACTTCCATGATGTGATGTCAGTAAATACGAGTAGAAGGAAGGCTTGAAAAAATGGTGAGTACTGAGTTGTTTCGTTCCAGATAGGATCGGTCTTTCACTTTATTGTTTTTTTTTAATATTTTTAATAGAAGATTTCTGGAGCTTCGCTTGTTTAAACTTTCAAGCCTGGACATTAAATTTAATTATAGATGGTGCTTAGGAACTTCTCACAAAATCCTGATAGGTATGAGAGGCGCTGAAAATGACAACGCTAATTCTCGGGGACGAATTTTTCGATACTTACAGAGTCCCATAAACGATCATCCATCATCATCTAGTTTGTTCCGATGGTAGAACCATTTTCTTGATTGCGAATTGATCTAGGTACAAAATCTAGGTCTTAGGACTAATATTTGTTTGGAATGAGCTTACCTCAGATTCGACGAATGAAGAATTACTAAAACGTATAGCTAACAATGGTAGTAACTCGGTAGGTACCTTTTCTTGTGATCTTTAGATTAACATTTACCTTCTAAGGGCCGTTTTCACCAACAATCCACTAACTCCGTTCGACGAAAACTGTGTTTAAAGTAAACTGAGATTGATCTCCAGTCAAAGTTTGTTTCGGTTTCACCAAGTTGAACGAGTTCTCAGGAATGGCGTTTTCGTTGATCTCTGGTAAACATCTTCTTCGCCATCGAAGCATCGAAAATCAGTCGTAAAACTCTGATCTGGAAGGCAGTGAATTGGTGATACGGGAGATAACGAAATTGTTTTGTGACAGTTTTCCCGCAGAATCACTTTTTCGTTAGTTTTGACTTCATTCAATCCGTGATATTTCATCAATCCGTCAACTATCCTCTTTCAGCGCTATAATTTGTGTTGTTCATAAGTTCATTATGATTGTAGGAGTTCAGATTTTCGATTGGACGTCTACCTACTTCATCAACGTGAGTACCTTTACCTACCTTTATCTGGTGATTCCCTCTTCCAGGCTCTCCGGGTTTTTCTACATATGTGCCTTACTGCATGACTCCGAAACCATATAAGTATCTACTCACCGGTACTTTCAACTACTCTGAGCTAGTAGGCATAGCTAACTGCCTAATAATGTGCGGATGCAAATTTTTGTTTCAGATTCCGGATAAGAGGCTACGAACTGTGTGTCAATGACGTCTTTTCTGAACTAATAAGGTGAATTTCATTCTTCATGTCAAGAAAACCTATTATCACTTCAGCATTCATGAAATACTACTACGATCGGTACTTGTGTAAAATTTTATGTACGCATTTTATAAGAATGAATGAATTAAAATGATAATAATTGTATTCAATAAAACGTGATACGTATGAATTGATTTGTTCATCTGCCTACACATTTCTCCAAGTCAATCATGCTGCAACAACTCGGTTCTTATTTCTCCTACCAATGCTGATTATGGTGCAAACAAAAATAAATTCGTAGGTAAGTAATAAGAAAAGAATTTTCAGCATAACTATTTGAGATAATGCGTAATCAAATAATAATAGTGATTCAATCAAACAACAATACAAGAATATAAACGACGTGCCTAGGTAAGCAGTTTTTAGTAAACACCTAAAGAGAAATATGAAGGGGGGATCTTGTGAAAAAATATGTATTCACCAGAAATGATATAGGTTTGTAACAATTTTATTTTCATAATGATTAACATCAGTAAAACCAACTACTCACAATAGGTACGTAAAATGCACACAGCAACTGGGAAACTGAGATGGTAAAGAAACTTGTAGGCTGAAATAACGACGTCCTGCGATGGGTTTGTTTGGGATCACGAATAATGAAATGGTTCACAATTTCGTTAGCCTTTCTCACTCCCGTATGATACCTACAAGAAGGTATTTATGCGCACCAAAGCTCGTGACATGATAAAAACTCCAGCAAAACACGGACGAAAAAAATACAGCTCGACGGAATAGGAAAAATAACAATGGCGTCCACGTCCATCCTTTAAACGAAGATCAAACCGATTAACCTGCCAAAATTGAGCGATCAGCGCCAAACGCCGGATGAACCGAGGAAGGCGTTGATCGCCTCTGGTGAAATCCATTTTCTCGGTTCAGTAATTGAATCGGCCCTCGAACTCCGATCAAAATGTTGGTGAAAACGGCCCTAAGGGTTCTCTGGTGAAGTAATGATCTATTACTGAACAGTTACCTAAGTTTTATTATTTGCTCTTCTTCCAGTGTTTTTATTGTCTTTCTGTTTCATTGTTCTTTCCTTGTTTTTAAATTCTTGGATCTATGATAACTTTGAGACGATCGGAGACTAGATACGTCCTACTCCCAATAAGATTCCTACTCCAAACTAATATTATGCTAGAAATAAGAAAAATACTGAAGATGATGAATTGTTTCCAAGTAGTTTGTCAGGAAAGTTCAAATGTCTTTTGGTGTTCAAAAATGCGGCAGTAGTAAAAGTACTCAACTTGGAAGTCTTGTTCTTCTGTCTTGTGCTTCTTCTCTTCTCTTGTAACTTTCCTGATGATGAGATGGGGAAATCCTAGACTTCGCGTCTTTAGGATTTTAACTTCACTTGAGATAATTGAGAAAGTTCTACGAAGGCAGAAAACGTTTTTCTCGAAAATAAACCTGGTAAGAAAAAATGTTAATAGCGAATCGCAATGGAATGACAAATAGCGATGCAAAAGACTTTTTAAAATTTTGTATTCAAATACAAATACAATAATATTGTATACTGTCACCCTCAAAATAACTTCCTTCTGAAGCCACGAAGCGCGGGGGACGACTCTTTCCCTCTTCATAGCTGGAGTCGATGATCAAATGTTTGCTGATTTGTCATTTCAATAACCCAGAATCGTAGGTAGCTTAAGGCCAATCAGTCAATCAACACCAGAGATCCTTGAAAAACTTTCAAAAAGGTTCTTTTGTGAGAGAACCAACAACAAGAGAAGATAATGCTCCTTGTCAAACAGCAATTTCAATAAACTCTTCCTTATTCGCCTCACGTACCACTCATGATCTTGTATCTATGACCAGTAATCAAACAGTCTAGAAAATGGGGTTTATTGAGTGCTTTTGATTTCTTCTCTTCCCGATACTGAAGAATCATCTCGAGGGAATTCATTTAGGAACACTCGAAAACATTCAAAATTTGAATACGCAACCATTTAGGTAATGGTTTAACTGACTAGACTCGCTGAAGGCTATTCCAGTACCGGGGTTCCAGCACTGCTATGAAGCGTTGAAGAACCAAGTTGCTTCAGAAGGAAGTTGTTTTGACGGTGACAGTATAGAATTGTAATTCTGTTTTAGTACAATTAAAAAACAAATCAGTATCATTATTTAATTTGTATACCCTGTAAATATTATGAATCGGCTCAAAATTCCCATACATTGCGTCTTACGCTTGCCCCTCAGTGCAGTTCATTCATATGCTAGTAGGTATCGTTTTGTTTGGTTCGGTTCTCTGTGTGTTTCACTGAACCTGTCGTCATATCCGCCTGGTCAGTTCTAACTTCCGCGATTGTACAAAATATTCACGAGTTTCCACTTTCAGTCGATCGGGAGACAGGCGCTCGCGAATTTAACGTTCCGACCTATCGAAATGAGTGTCAAGTGCGAAACGTGTTCCGAAGATGGGAATAGTAAGATCAAATCAGTATGTTTTATATAGTTCAATGACCTAAAGACAATTTTTTACATGCAAGTAACTTTAAGAGTGAGCTAAATTTGCTACCCCACTCCCTACGGCTGGGAAGCTCTATGGTCATCTCCCAACACATCATATTTTGCATTTCAGAAGTGTCTGAACAATTTTGGTTCCTTACTTGTCTGTCTGGTCAATTCACAGGGTTTGTGAGGGTTAGCGCCTTGAATTGCAACGCCATCGAACAGACGGTATCTACAGTCGTTATGCATTTTCTGAAACACTTTTTTCTCGCGATGAAGCTTAATTCCATCCCAATTTCGATGGTAAATTGAGGAATTTTCTCATAAGGTTGCTCGTATTGATCAGTGGAAGTCATCGTACATGTAAAATAGAAACCAAAACGACAAAATTACGTACACGTTGTTAATTGTGTAATGATTGTTAATTAAGTGTGTTCGACGGTTTGTCTGGTAAATTTACAGTGTTCGTGAGGATTTTCTCGTCTTCCATCGACATCGGACTGACGGTACATTTTAATGATTTTTCTGAATAAATTAATAAAATGAAATTGAAGATTAACAATGTTTTGTTGGTCGGTTGGATTTGGCCACGTCCGACACAGAATTTGAAACACTAGGTACTATTATTTTTTTCATGCAAACAATGTTGGATGGCCCTGATTGTGAAGAGAACTGAATTTATCTCGTAAAATCCTACCAACTTTGAAACAGACAGACAAAACAATATACGACTTGCAACAATGTGGAAGAAAAAATAAAGCTCCTTAAAATTAAACTTTGAGTCTGTGTAGTAGAGACAGAGAGAATATTCAGAGTCAACTCAAAATTTCCTAGTGAACCTTTTTCCATATTTCCTAAATTCATTATTTCTAAATTTTCTAAATATTTAGATGCAAACAAACTAAACTCCCAAATTTCTACAAGTTTTTGAAATTTCGAATTCTAGAAAAATTTGCAACTAGTTAATTCTCGCCTGCAAAGAGCACAGCTTTGCCATTGTCACTACCTACCAACCATATTTCACAATCACGTTTATTTTGAAGAAATAAACGCTTCATACTCAATGCGAAGAAATAGGGGGTTGCGGGTTGCGGGGTAGAAAATTTGATTACAAAAAAAAAAAAATAAATAAAAAAATACATCAGCAAAACTGAATACAACTCGATGGGACGAACAACGATCGCATTCAGGTCAGCTAAAATGTTAACGGTGATTAAGTCTCTAATGCGATTCACACTTGTGTTTCTGATTTATCGTAAGACCAACCCTCAAGTTCTCATGGGGAGCTGGTTGGTCTCATTCGATTCTAAAAATGCAATGCTTTTTTAAAGAATTCCTCAATAATCGGCATTTTTGAGCTAGGGCGTTTTGAAAATTTCAGCTTATTTTTCAACCCTTAGTGACGTACATCAACCAAAATCATCGGGGCTTAACTAGATCACAAATGGATCCCTTATACCAAAGTTCATCAAAATCGGTCCTTGGGAACTAAGGAAAGTGCCTCGTAATTGTGCCAAACTTTTATTCGATTTTTGGATTCTACGTACCGTAAAACGGAAACCAACAAAATTTGAGGGAGGGTTGAAAAAAAAAATTATTGAATGATTCCAATGGTTCATTATTGGAAATAATAAACAAAAACGAATTATAAAATCTCATTTTTGTAGATTGTATAAATTCCGCGTGAGAGTGCCAGGATACCAAAAAATATTTTTACTTTTAGAGAATGAAAAAAAAAATCTAGCCTAAATGTTTAGGCTTTTTACCTTTTGAAAAATCTTGGTTCCTTGTCAGTTAGTGTCCTCTAACTTTTGGACGAAGCTATACAAAGTTACAGTCTGACTTCAATTAAATGTGCGGGTCGGGGTCTTGATGGTTCCCTAACCAAGCGCACACTTGTATACAAAAACAACTTCTAAAGTTTCCATCCCAATTCGATGCGATTCTCATTGGGTTGTGAGGCCAAGACTCCGGATGGTAAATTTTCTCTCAAATTTTGGGTTTCTTGGTGATTAATGTTTTGATTTTCTCTTATCCAATACAACGAGGAAAGGAAGAAAGTATCTACTTGCCAGAATTTGAAAAAATACAAATATTTTTGCGATCCATTTAAGTCTTGTTTGTTTCTTTAAACTAAACTCCGACATCAATTTATCTCGTTATATTCGTAAGGCAATATTTTCGGTCCCTCCATTTCTTTAATTGAAACGAATTCCCAATCTCAAGAGAATACGAGAAGGTATTATGCGAAAAGAGTTGAGCTGAGTGGTGGGATCATCAAGGAAGGCCACCTTGTCCTTGAAACGACTACGACGTACGACCCTGAACCTCTATAAGCGCTTGTATAGTTCGGAACAAGAAAGAAGCTTGACTTAAATTTAACCCCAGAAAGTTCTCCAAACTTTAGCCTCTGTGGGTGCAATAGTACAGTTAGGTTTGTTACTATTTTTTCATCCTTATTTTTTGAAATAAGAAGAAAGCTTTGAATTCGAGCAGCAGGTCAAAAAATGCCGGTTTTTTATTGCAGGAGTTTCCATTCAGCTACTATACGTAGTCAACTCTATGTCAGGAGTGGATATAACTATGAGATATAGAGATTGGTCGATCCAAGAATTTTCTCGAGTCTACCAAGGTAGCGGAAGCTTTGTTTTAACTTTTCCGGAATTGTGCGGGTTATGGTGTAGATGGTCTCCTATGAATATCATGGCCCCCAAATTGAAAGTATTTTGTGCTCATGCGCAAACGTAAAATCCTTGTAACAGCCATAACTTCTACATTTTCCAACAATATTCAGAGATTGTGCAAATTGATTGTTGTGATAGGTACATACCCACGTTCTGTTGTTTTTGTTTCGATATCTTCATTAAATTAATCGAATACCATGCAGTGATGATGATAGTCTTTACTGAGATAGGGAGTCTCAGGACAATGTTTTTTATAATTTCTCCTAATGCAGATAGCGGTCAGGGATGTTACATCAATCTTATCTTGGCCGACGCAAAATGGCAAGAAATATCACAACAAGTGCCAAGTCAATTTGTTATTATCAATATATTACAGTTGTATATATGTACAGTAGTTTCAAGAGGCCAAGCAATGCCTTTTTTGGTTTATTATTTTCAATAATAAGCCTTTGGAATCGAGCAAGAAAAAAAAAATTTTAACCCCCCCTCAAAATTTGATGTTTTACGTTTCAAGGTACGTAGAATCTGAAAATCTAATATTTATATAGTATTCAAGGTACGTAGAATCTGAAAATCTAATATTTATATAGTATTCTGTATAAAGTACTGAGAAGATGAATTTCTCAACTCCACCCTCCTCTCGGTCTTCGTATGATCTCCTGAGTTTGGTGAAAGTTCTCCAAAACCTCATTTAAATAGAGGTCTCAAATTGCACGTTTTTTTCTTGTCTCTGTTGGTTCCTATGACCAACTTCTACCCTTTTTTCAATATCGGTCTTTCCTTGAAACTTGATATAAGAAGAACAATTTTGGAGTTCTTAAGTGCTTCTACTGGGAGCGATTTTTGCCAATTCAGCGAAGGCAGAGCATTCGTCTGAGAGAGAAATTATCTTCTTGTCGTATTCTCTACCTAAGTAACTCTACTCTAAGTACCTCTTAGGGGTTTCGATCAGCTGGTCAGCTGGGTGGACCACCAAATCACTGAACTTCGATACATACGTCTTGCAAATGATGACAAAAGGTCTCCCTCCACCCCTAATACTCTCTAAGATGAAGTTGGTCCAAAAAAGGCTGAAACGATCCCAAATCCTAGATTAGAGTCAAAACGGATGATAATTTTTTTTTCTCCGTGACTGAGTAAGAAAATTAGTGTCAAGATTATTCATCATTGTTATAAATTATAATTACATGAATATCCCTCTTAATTTCAGAATCGATTGGAAAAGCTCAAGATGTGGTGTCGCACCGATTACGCAAAGCGGTGGCAATCGGATTGTCGACGTTGACTCTCGTCCTGGTGGTCATCGTAGTTGCAGTGGAGCTGTGGCAGCTGAACAGAACGGAGGCAGTTATTGATACAGACAACCAATGTGAGTATCCAATAATAAGTTCTTTGGCAACCAAAAATTGTGCGGATGATGGCACACAAAAAAATATGGGTCTCGGTTCAAACACATCCTGTAGGAGGGCGGTGCACACTTAAAATTCCCAATATTCATTGTCATTCATTGTTGAATAAACTTTCAGAGCAAAATGCTCCAAATCAATCGAACCCCACAACCGAAATTTTTGACAATTTTGTTTCAATTTCATGCTGATTATAAAACTATTTCAAAAAAGTCAAATATCCCCTTCTGCAACCGGTTGTATGAAGAAACATAGTTTCCTACATTGGAATGAGTGGGTGTGTTCTAGGAAAATGTATTTGGCGGAAGTTATTTCAAAACTTTCACCAAATATTTCTTGTTATTTAATAACAACAAAATAGAATAACAACAACAACTACGTATGAAGACAAATAAATATTATGGTAACATAATAGGCAGTAAGAAAAACAGTTGATAAGGGGGTCTCAGTCGGTCGCCGTTCGTTTTTAGTATCTATCGAAATTGAAGGCGCAAAAACGTAAAAAGTTGTAACTAAATTTGAAATTTTAAAGGAGTTTAGAAATTCGTCAGTGCACGGCCCTAGGGAATTGAAAAACTGAAATGTTCCCGCCGAAATCATCAAAATTGAACAATAATTGCCAAAGAAAAATGGGGAAAACTACTGAATAAACGGGTTTTTCCATGTTTTCCCCATATTTCTTTGGCAATTATCGTTCGATTTTGATGATTCCAGCGGCAATATTTGAATTTTTCAATTCCCTAGAGCCGTGCACTAATGAATTTCTAAAATCCTCTAAAATTTAAAATTTAGGTACAACTTTTTAAGTTATTGCGCCTTCAATTTGCGAAATACTATGAACGAACGGCGACCGACTGAGACCCCCACTAGTTTGATCTCTCTTTCATTTACACCTTATGAGGGGCCATTTTAAGTTTTTGCGCCTTCGATTTCGTGAAATACTAAGCCGGAACGAGGAACGATCGGCGACCGACTGAGACCCCCTTAAATAAGAGGCTTCATAGGGACACCTACCCAAGGTGAAAAGAAATGTACCCCCTCTACTCCTTATATTCGGGGAAACACTACTTTTTAGAAAACATGGCGCCAGGTCCACAAATCGAAAGGTTTACTTCATCTTGAAAGCTACTGACTCAGTAGTAGTACTGAGTGACTGGCTCTACATATTCATCCTGGTAAATTGCAACAGTTTTCGTGAGTGAGGTCAATATTATTATTATACTGAAGTGATCTCCTATGCAGGGTTTCCGAGGAAGATACGACCAAACATCAGGAGTCGATTTTACAAGGTTTTTTCAACAAAAAATGTCTCAGCAATTTTCGTTTAACCCTTTGTTTGTTTCAAGTTTTTTCAATCTAAAGATTTTTTTTCGTATGTTGACCCTTGTCTCACTAAAATGATTTAGCTTCCTTATTTGTGGTGAAAATTCAAATCTAATTACACCGTTGAAAAGACCATCAAATTTACCAATCCAAATCCAAACTTAAAACTTTGCAATTTTTGACGAAATTCTCGAAAGATTTTCACTCATTTCCTGAAGAGGGAGATCGATGCAGTTTTCAGCAGAAACATCCTCAAAATCTCAGGTTTACAACGGTATAATAAAAAAATATTTTATAATTGTTTCGACGGGAAGATTCGGAGTTCGATGGAAATTGAGAGGAGCGGCGACAAAAGATAAATTTTTGCTGAAAACCGCATTGAATTTCCTCTACAGGAAATGGGTGAAAATCTCTTGAGAATTTTGTCAAAAACTCAAAAGATGCAGTTTTAAGTTTGGATTAGAAAAAAATCTAACTAGATGCGAGGTAAAAAATGTGTGTTGTAGCTCATCTAACGGGAAATTTAACGCTCTTATCAACGGTGAATTAGATTTGAATTTCCAACAAAAATAAGGGAGCTATAGTAATTTTAGTGAGACAAGGTTCAACTGATGAAAAAAATCTTTAGATTGAAAAAATGAAAAAAATCTTTAGATTGAAAAAACGTAAAAAACTAGGCGTTAAATGAATATCGCTACGAGACATTTTTTGTTGAAAACACCTTGTAGAATCCACCCCTGAAGTTTGGTCGTATCTTTCTCGGACACCCTGTATAACAAAACCAACGGGTTTAATTCAACACCATAATGCATCACCAACTGTTGTGCGAGACCGGGGAACTCGAATTCTCATTTTGGGGGTCGTAGATATAATATATCTACAACCCCCAAAATGAGAATATTATGATAATATCGATGATATTATCATCGATTTTCGGGATCATCGATTTCGGGATCTCGTGATGCTAAAGGTGTTGTGGAACTTCCCTAACATACTAACTAAATAACTTCGGATAAAACTGTTTTATGCAGTAGAATTTGAATGAATTATTTGTGTTTTATGGCTTACTGGTTGGAATTGAACGTTCAACTCTTTATCTGAAGGGATGTCCTCTTAATGCATGCATTACTAAACTATAAGTTTCCCCACCATTTTCATACATTTAGTGAATTATTCACATGCTTCGCAAAAATACATTCTACTATAAATATTTTTCTACATCCAACTTACAAATTTTAAATTCCATAATATAAATACATGACAAGCTTCCCCATTTTTAGTGGTCACTTGAACCTATCCAAACAAGGCGGGCACCTTGTTCCTTTGGATAATGAAGTTATTAATACCATCATGAATTTCTACATCGCCCTCATATATGGAAACTAGTTTACAAATCATAAGTGAGAAACATTCGCTTTAAGAAAATTAAAATGTATTTCATTTAGACATATTTCATAAATGAAAAAATGTTAATTTTGAATGTTCATTTCTCATTTGTGTGTGTCGAAAAATTTAATGAGAAAACAATTCTTCAATCAAATTTTGAGTTGAATGTTATCTGTTCAAAAATCATATTTTTCAAAATTCGAGATTTACGTAAATATTTAGTCATGTAAAATGGGGTTTAAGTTAATTTATTAAGGTTTATTCTTGTTCAGGTAGGTACTCGTTTCTTGAGGAAATATAAAGCTACGATTTTTTGTGTGTCTTTTAAACAATTTTGTGGTTGTGGAAATTTGGCCGCCTTATTTGTAGACCCCTTTACAAGCCTCAGATGGAACTATTATTAGGGGTATTAAAATACTAAATTATTAGGTATTAAAAACCTCTATGTAAATAATAAATAAACTGTTGTTTCTTGAAGATATGCTTTCATATTTTACCAAGAAAATATTACTTTCTTTTGTATGCTATTTGTCATTCTCAGGGATAATTATCACCATTTTCTTCCTCCTGCCTTTATATTATTCAGCAGTTATACAATTTAGCTCCTTCACGATGTAGGTAGAAGAGTGTTGAATTCGTGCTTTGTACATAATCGTGTCAATGGGCAATCATATAAGAAATTGTGGTATGCCAATAACCTTCTCACGTCGATAATTACTTCATCAGTGTTTCAGTTAAGTGTTTTTGTGCTGTATTTCTCTTTCTTTAATTCTTTTCTCATAATAATATGCATGCGAGTAAGCAGCCGTGTAGAAGCAGGATGGACCTGGATCAACTTGACAGGGACCCTCTCTCTCATGGTAAGGGTTATTGCTAATTGAATATCAACTTATCCAAAAATATGTTTCATCGCATCAAATTTCCTAAACATTTTACAAGGTCAACAAAACGAAAAACGACATAGGTGCGTACAGGAACATATTTTCCATGCTGAAATTAAATGATAATTATTTTCATCTTCATTGTGGTGTGAGGATGGGTATCAATTAATAAGAATAATACATTATTTTGTCAGATAATCGACTCACACTGCTATCTTTCAGAAATGTATGCGAAATATGAAATCTGATGTGACTCCGGCATATCTAGGGTCGTATTTTTTAATAAACTTATGGTCAAGTCTGGATGAAATAATCTACGTATTTGTTGATCGATACCCATCCCTACTTTTGTCCCGGCATGTTGTTTACGCTCTCCTCAAACGATTCATACCACAATAAACTTTCATATACATCTACAAATCCAGTTTTCACAGCTCAATCCGTAGATCCGTTGAAATGAGACTTTGGTGAAAATTGAGCAATTTTTTTATATTTGAGGCTTTAAATTCATTTAATTCCTTTCACCCAAATAGTTTCCTGTTGGTCTCATGTGAATTATTCATTATTTTATAATAAATTTGATTATAATAAATTTTATATTGGGGGAAGATACATGCATAGCTTTACACTATAAATTCAGTTGTTTTACCAATTAGAGGGTCTCTATCCAGGGTCAAAAACAATAAGCAAATTGTTAAATACCTTTCCAAGTTCTGACTCCTTTGATAGAACTCCAGAGCTTCATTTTCGTGCATGCATGATGTCTCTTCCTCACTTTTGAAGCTAAGGCAAAATAGAACAGAATGGGGTTCTTCAAAATCGATATTTCTCATTTTTAGTTTCATTGCTTTCTGAACAAATTACTTTGGTCCTGTTTTTGCGTGGATAACTACCAAAAATTATGGCCTAATTTTAATTAAATTTTCAGGGTTTATGGGAGCAAGTTCTGAGACGGTCCCCTTTGACGTCATGCTCAAATGCAAACTTGAAATGCTTGTAACAAGCGTGTCTTCTACAGTTTCCATCAAATTTTTATGGAGTTCTGATTATCCACAACGCACCAAATTATCTGTACATACAATGGAGTATGTAAGTGGCAACGTGCCACATCCACTTGGCGATTTTTCTTCTGTTTTTTCCAACATCCCATCCGGCAAAAACGGCATTTGCCAAATTCATAACCCATCCCAATATCTCCTAATTTTGAAGTTGTTCTGTACTCCTGCTGTAGTCATTTTCTTGGTTGTTGTGGAGAGGAAGCAGAGGACGTCAATATACTCATTTCAACATTTATTTGGCTAGCGCTTTCGGGGCAAACTATGGCCCCTTTCTCAAGCCTACAAGAAAAAACAAATAATTAAAGACTACAAAATTAACCTCTAACATGAAATCACAGTTAGTATAACCAACCAGTCAAAAATTACTTAATAATTAATTTTCATTAAAAACCATTAAAAAGAATATGAGCCACCAAGATTAAACCTATTCTTCATCATCTAAAAAAAAAACTAATAAGAATATAAGCACCCAAGAACCGAACAATACTCACACTAACACACAGACAAACATTAAAAAATAGAAAGAAACCAAAACAACCTACCTATATTCACTCTGCAATACTACTCCTACATCTTCCATCCCTCCTCAATCACCAAAATCCGATCTCCGTCAATCATGAAAACTGTTCTCACTGGAAAACCAGCAACACGTTTCAACATAATTTTGAAAAACTTTCTACCAACTAAAAAACATACAAAAATAGAAAATCTCAAAAACCTACCTTCGTCCATTTCCATATCAATTATTCTCTTCAAGTCAATAAAAAACTAAAAACTGGCAGGATCTAAAAATTATTTAAAACTAATTAACAATAAAACAATGACTAGAGGGGGATCACAGACAGGAGAACTTTTTTTAAAATTTTTTAACAGGTTTTAAAAAAAGTTCTCCTGTCTGTGATCCCCCTCTAGTCATTGTTTTATTGTTAATTAGTTTTAAATAATTTTTAGATCCTGCCAGTTTTTAGTTTTTTATTGACTTGAAGAGAATAATTGATATGGAAATGGACGAAGGTAGGTTTTTGAGATTTTCTATTTTTGTATGTTTTTTAGTTGGTAGAAAGTTTTTCAAAATTATGTTGAAACGTGTTGCTGGTTTTCCAGTGAGAACAGTTTTCATGATTGGCGGAGATCGGATTTTGGTGATTGAGGAGGGATGGAAGATGTAGGAGTAGTATTGCAGAGTGAATATAGGTAGGTTGTTTTGGTTTCTTTCTATTTTTTAATGTTTGTCTGTGTGTTAGTGTGAGTATTGTTCGGTTCTTGGGTGCTTATATTCTTATTAGTTTTTTTTTTAGATGATGAAGAATAGGTTTAATCTTGGTGGCTCATATTCTTTTTAATGGTTTTTAATGAAAATTAATTATTAAGTAATAATGTTTTGACATAAAAAATTTTTTTTTTGACTGGTTGGTTATACTAACTGTGATTTCATGTTAGAGGTTAATTTTGTAGTCTTTAATTATTTGTTTTTTCTTGTAGGCTTGAGAAAGGGGCCATAGTTTGCCCCGAAAGCGCTAGCCAAATAAATGTTGAAATGAGTATATTGACGTCCTCTGCTTCCTCTCCACAACAACCAAGAGAATTTTGAAGTTGGAATTCTTTTATGGGGTCGCTTAGAAAAAAGTCATCCAATTTTTCGATCACGTTTTTTGAACTACGAGAGAACTGACTGCTCATCCTAGATCGCTGAAATTAGGCCCACGGCATCTCTAAGTTTTGTCAGTTTCACTGATCGTGATTACGAGGAAGTCTGACCAGTCGTTTGAACAACACAATTTCTCTCCAACCCTGGAAGTAGCTGCTTGATGAACGTTTTTATTACCTATAAATTATTTTGCACATATTTTCTTGTACACACGAGTTCTGCTTGCTCAATAAGATACGTTGCTTCAACAAAGAACTATGTTCTTCTTAACTATTCTTCTCCTCGGGTCGCCATGTTTTTTGTTCATGGTAGATCAGATTATAGGCCATCACATATTTTCTTCTAATGTGTGATATGAATCGCCCAGCAACATGGTAATGAGCCTATTTTGGGATTACAGGTGACAATCTCCCAGCTACGTTTGGAATACGATTAGTGGATCGACAGGGCTGGTCTGCTCAAAAATCGAAAAATCTGTTGCGCAGATTGAAAAATCTACCGCTCAACTCAGTTAAAATTAATACGATACCAGAGGATAGCTGTTCATCGAGAACCAACTGCCAGAATCTGGTCCTTCAGTTGCAGGCTGTAGCAATGCGGAACGGAGACTTTGATTTACCTTCGAATTTCGTACTGCCTGGAGATGGATTTATTTACGAAGGTCGAGGATGGAAACACCAGGCTCTAAACAATCCTGAATCGTTGTATCTACAGATATTAGGAGACGAAACAAACTCCGAATGTTATAATAGTTCCTTGTCACTGTTACTGGAGGAAGGGGTTCGTATTGGAGTACTGGCGACCAACTACACAGTCGACACCTTGCAAAATGATCACGCTGACGAAACATCGACGGTACCATCGGATCCCACTGAGAAGTCGCTTTCCAACCAAACGTTGTTCCAAAATTACATTCGCCTCATCAAAGTCAGCAGTAAGTCGAAAAAATATAAACCAATAAGAACCAGTAAGCATCAAGGAAGTAAGAAGAAGTCTAAGAAGAGCAATAAGAAGAAGTCGAAGAAGAATGGACACTAGTTATTGGCTGTCTGGAGCACCACCCATGCATCATGTAAATAACACTATTAAGAATAACCGTAATGTAATGATTTTAACTACATATATTTATATACAAAATATGAGATAGACTGCATCTTTAAGGGACTATTTTGATTGTAAAATTGACATTTCTTTCAAAGTAGTCGTCATTTTTTTCTGCTCTATGGATCTTGATAGTTCCCAATGTCCATTGTAGAAGTTCACTGGTTGTTAATTCTCATTACTAGACCATTATGGTAAAGACAAGTGGAGGGTTCGAATAATTTCAGTCGAAATAGGAATATTTGTAAAATTAACGATTTGTTCCTCGACAGTCGTAAATTTTGTCATTTAATTTGGATTGTTAAGGGGGTCTCAGTCGGTCGCCGTTTGTTCCTCGTTCCGGGTTAGTATTTCACAAAATTGAAGGTGCAAAAACTTAAAAAGTTGTACCTAAATTTGAAATTTTAGAAGAGTTTAGAAATTCATTAGTTCATGGCCCTTGGAAATTTAAAAACTGAAATATTGGCGCTAGAATCATCAAAATCGAACAATAATGGGGTATTTCGGTGGGTCGGAAATTCAGGTTTTTGACCTTTAATTTGGATTCAGCACCCTTGAAAACCTATATAGTACAACTTTAAGCCCAATGATACTATAACATGTGGTAGAAAAATTAATTAAAGAGATCACACGTTTGAAAAAGGCGGGCCGCTATAAATGCTACGTCACGATTGGCTAGCTACGTCACACCATTCAAATCTTCAACTTTCCTTAGCTTCTCTGATTTTTTAAAAACATTTTCTCGACGAACAGACCCGGTTACCGTTATTCCTGAGCCTTACTCTTTTGAAAATAAAAATAAAAAAAATTGACTGAAATACTCCATTGCCAGAGAAATAAGGGAAAACCCGTTAATTCAGTTATGTTTTTCCTACAAAATGTAGCTAAACTTGAAATTTTCAAGGATTTTAGAAATTAATTAGTGCATGGGCATTGGGAATTGAGAAACTGAAATGTTGCCGCTGGAATCATCAAGATCGAACGATAATTGCCAGAGAAATATGGGAAAAACATGGAAAAACCCGTTTATTCAGTAGTTTTTCCCGTTTTTCTTTGGCAATTATTGTTCGATTTTGATGATCCCGGCGGCAATATTTCAGTTTTTCAATTCCCTCAGGCCGTGCATTAATAAATTACTAAAATCATTTAAAATTTCAAATTTAAGCACAACTTTTTACGTTTTTACTCCTTCAATTTCGCTCAATACTAAAAACGAACGACGACCGACTGAGACCCCCTTAATGTGTATTGTATAACTCTAGGAGAAGTTATACTTCGAACCCAGACCATTCACAACATCTATAGGAGTGCCAAAAATTACAGGGGTAACAAACATTTGGTACCTAAATGAAATGATATTCCAATTGTTCGGCATTGGTTGTATATTAACAGAAATATTTTGACATATCATCATCATTAACATTAGAAATCAAATCATAACACTCACTCGAAATTGTGGAGGAAAAAATCAATACATGTGCTGCATTGGTTCATCTCTTTTTCCTGGATGTTTAATTCTTCAAAACTGAACCAACTATTTTAAATATCAATTTTCAAAAGCATTTCTATATTGATCGTTTTATCATTGAAATGGCTCTGAAGCACGATTACTCGTAGCTATTTTTCAGGGTTGGCGTGTAGATTGCCCCTATGAAAATCATCGCCCCAGGACTCATAGTGCAAACGTAAAATCCTTCTTAGAGCAATAACTTCTACATTCTCCACTCTAATTCGATGAAATTTTCAGAGATTATGCGGGTTGACGTGTAAAGGGTCCCCTATGAAGGTAGTGCAAGGTACTTGAAGTGTGATGTTTTGAGATTAGCTACAGTGTTTCGGATCATCTATAAAATCGCGTTGAAGCTACTTGGCAGACTTTCTTTCTCGTAACTAGGTTTTCGGGATTGTTTCCTTTCTGCTTAGTGAATTCATTCTTCATTCATAACGCGGTACCTGAGTATGGGACACTCATAGGAAATTTTCGGAGTGCAAGTTTGGCAACATTGAGCGTGACTGGAATTAAACGGAGCCCTCGTAGGAGCTAGTCTGGTCTGTTTATATACGAGTATATAAACTCGTAGATAGATAGATATAAACTTGTATATACTCGTAGATGGGCTATACAGCTCTCCTCGAAGAGCAGCACTTAAAAAATACAGTTGTGTGGCTAATGAAGCGATACCGAATGCTTGTATCAAATTCAAAGATTTTCATATTAATCATGACGTGAAAAGCGAACACACAGAAAAGAAATGAAAGGATAAAGACAAAGAGTGGGTCACAAAATACAAGTGTGGAGTGGATGGCCCTGCTGCCAACCTGTACTATACTCCCTCTGAAAAATACGATAAAGTTCACGATCATTTTACGGTAAGTGGGAGTGGTGGTACGAAAATATTGCTCATTGAAAACCAATTCTTGTGCCACCTCAAAAATTGTGAAACTATTTGTGTAGGGAAGAAAATTATTCCTCAGTTTTTCAGAGCCTTTCTCTTCTATAGCTTATTGCTTCCGAGTCTACCAAGGTAGCGGAAGCTTTGTTTTCACTTTTCAAGGACGAAAAAGAAAGTTCTCCAAAATCAAAATTTTCACTCGCGTTTAGCGTTTTAGACCTTTTTGAACAATTTTGGTTCCGTGTCTGTGTGTCTGTCATGAATTCCTTGTAACGCGCATAACTATACGACGTTATTGTCCGATTTCTATAAAATTTTTAGGGATTGTGCGGGTTGATGTGTGGACGGTTCCCTATGAAAATCATCATCCTCGGACCGACAGAAGCGACTGCGCATGCGCAAACGTGAATTCCTTGTAACGGCCATAACTTCTACATTTTCCATTCGATTTCAATGAAATGTTCAGGAATGTTACATTTTAGTATTTAAATGATCCCCTATGAAAATCAGTACTCCCGTACTGATAGTACCCACTGCGCATCAAACGTGAATTCCTTGTAACGGCCATAACTTCTACATTTTCCATTCGATTTCAATGAAATTTTCAGGGATGTTACAGATTAGTATTTAGATGGTCCCCTATGAAAATCTTTACCCCCGGACTGATAGTAGCTGCTGCGCATGCGTAAACGTGAATTCCTTGTAACAGCCATAACTTCCACATTTTCTACCTGATTTCGATGACATTTTTAGGGATTACGCGGATTAAGTTGTAGATGGTCCCCAATGAAAATCAAGGCCTTACAATTCACGGAAGCCTCTGCGCATGCGTATACGTAAAATCCTTGTAACAGCCATAACATTTACATTTTTCATCCTAATTTGATGAAATTTTCTAGGATTGTCCAGATTAGCGTGTAGATGGTCCCCTATGAGGGTTGTGAAAGGTACTTAGAGATTAGTGTTTTGAGATTAACTACAATGCATCGGATCATCTATATAATCGGGTTATGGATACGAGGCAGCTATGTGCCACATCCACTCGGCAGACGTTGTTTTCTGTGTGTCTTCAAACCCTTCAAACCGTATAATTTCAAAAGCAAATATCCTACTGACTTTTGTGTTTTGACCTCTCTGAAATTCGTCGTGTTTTTATTGCTCTAATATCTATCTACCAAAACGTGTTGCAAACAAGCATAATTTGCAGAATTTTCTGAAATATTCTCAATTCAAAGTTAAACAATATGTGGGGCTGTCATACTCACTGGTGCCTCTCAGGTGAGTAAGAAAGGAGATGTCTCGTTGAGAACGAACTTGTACGATAGATTTCCGACCAACAAAATCTCCGTATTGACGCCACTTTCTTGTTTCTTTCAGGCGAAGATATTCCGCTCAACTTTTCAATTCGTTACGTCGACAGACAAGAGTGGTTCGCGAGAGACTCCAAAACCCCATTGCAGAAATTCCCGTCTTTACCTTTGAAAGCAGTCATCGTCGACACGACAGGAAGTTTCAGCTGCTCCACTCATTTCTACTGCCCCAACGCCGTTTTGGAACTCCAAAACCGCGCCATAGCAGGTGGGCAGCAGGACATCCCAGCCAACTTCGTCCTTGTGGAAGACGGATACATCTACGAAGGCAGAGGTTGGGAATTCGTTGGAGAAGACGTACCTGGATACGACTCGACGTTCCTGGAAGTCCTGATCTTGGGGAACTTTGACATCACTTTTCCTACCTGCTCGAACAAGTCGCTTCCTCTCTTGCTGAACGAAGGCGTGCGGTTGGGCTTTTTGTCTCCCAATTACGAGCTTTTCGGAAAAAATCAGTTCGTAGACACGTTGACGATGAATACTGATTCACCTCTGGTCAAGGACATGAAAAATTGGTCGAGGTGGGTCCCTGGCCGCTTCAATGGGACATTTTGATTCTTAAGATAATTGAAGAGGACCAGAAACAGAAAGGCGTTCCCCCTGTCCTATTGAAGTTCGCGTGAGAACTAAGAAGTACCTGAGCCTACTCTGAGAGTATCTAAAACTTCTATGCAGGAACTCTGGACAAGAACGTGGTAATATTTCAACAACATATTGGAGTTGTATGTTTCGGGGCGTAAATGCCACCTGGATCTATCCAGAAGTTTCAGAATGAACAGCTCAAAGAGGTCAAAACGTCCTATAACAGTGCAATCAACAAATCTAAAAACACGTGGAAATGTGATAAACAAACGTTTGCTTGGTAGGATGGCAGTACAGCTTCCTCATGTTGAATAACTTGTTCGTAATTATCGATGCAGTTTTTGTGAAATGATTGAATACACCAGACAGCGCAAGCATGTTGAAGGAATATATTGATAAAATTACTTGAAAATACCTAGTTTCAGCTTGTTCAACTTTCCTGTTTTCTTCAGACTGAACAAAAAAAACTAAAATTTTCAATCGAAGAGAAATATGGACAATAGGAAACAACAATAAGCAAGAGAAGAGCGGTGAAGTCATCACTATAGCAGATTGATGATAGGAACTTGGATAGGTAACTGTGGTAGGCATATCACTATGAATGCCAAACCTTAAATGAATACAAACTTTAAAAAATGGTTCATTATTGAAAATAATAAACCAAAATTAGCATCAGACTTCGAGGAACCGAGTTTGTAGTTTGAAAATGTATATAATCAGTTACTTCAGATTAAAATAATTGTATTGTACTTTATAGGGCTCAAAGCCACCGCATTGAATTCCAAGCCTTAGCCGTCATCAGAATTTTCAGGTGATTTGTTGAAAAGCTCGTTTATAGACACAAGGCACGTTTTAAACTTTGTGCAGGTTTATCTTAAATTCATGGTCTATGCTATAAAAATCATCATCTAGCTACTTACTACAAATAATTTTGAAAGATTAGTTAAAATAAACTGAAAAGTGTACAAATCGTCAAATTGTTGGTCTGCCTTGGGACAACTTTTATAAGACGCCTCTCTGTTTCTGTCACCCTTCAATTTACACCTAGCTGCTATCTCCTGGTTCCTTCGGTGATTGTCACTCACCAAGTCACCACTCACTTCGCCAGATTAGGTCAGCTTTGCTTGTTTTCTTCTACAAAATGTAAAGTTGATTTGTCATATCTTTCAATTATTATATTTGTGACGTGTTTTTTAAAAAATAATTTAGAATTTTTTTAGAGCTTGTGAGGTTGATTAATGTTCAACACGCACTAGTCATTTGACTGTTGAGGTAATCCATAAAGTTTTATTCTTCTTCTTAGAATGCAAGATCGGTTATAATAATAAACATAGTTTGTTTAAACCGTTTATACATCAAATTACTGTGAACTCTCCGACATGAGAGTCTAGCCCCCAACAATCCTTGTCGGGTTTCAGCGCCACCTCCAGCCACTTCAACAAACTACCATTCCTAATTACGTTTTCGTTTCTCTTATTACAGAGTTATGGACGTGAAAATGATGCCATGTGTCGTTTTATGTTGCGAACCGTGCCCAAAGTCAATCAATTTCAAAGCTGAACTCCAAAATCGTCGTTTTTCATATTTCTGTAACATGAACCAGTATGTTACAGAAATATGAAAAACGAAAACGATTACAAGACAACGTCCGATATTATCTTTCAAGCCATTTTTCTGATGTCCACTAGACTGTATGTATTTTCTTACAGTTTTCTGCATTGTTTAAAAACAAAATACTACTTGTGAAAATACTACTTGTAATAAAATACTACTCGTGAAAATACTACTTGTAATAAAATACTACTTGTGTAAATCTACTTACAAAAATACTTTTTATTCTACATAGGCTGTACTTATTTATAGTAGATAAGGTGGGAGAGACCTGGGTAACCTCTGGGTTACCTCTCAACATTCTGTAAAAACATTACTCTAGGAAAACACAATTGTGGAACAAATCTCGGGGTTGCCGTAACTCCAAAATTTCGCATTTCAGAAGAGGAATTATGGGGGGACGAAACGTTACTGTTCTCTCGAATGGTCTTCAGTGCATTGAATGCCTGATCTATTTGCCTGATTCTACAAATATTTGAACGTCAAAAAAGGAGGAATGTATTTCAATTCAGTCTGTATGAGTATCTAAATTAAAATTTCGAAAATCTTTCAAGATCCAATGAAAAATCATTAAAAATGCTGAGCAATGAAGTCGATTCAAATGTAGTTTAGACTGTTTTGGTGTCAATGCCGTTACTGCTTAAAACAATTCTCAATTTTTTTATCACGATGTAAATTTTATTATATAATTAATCGTTGGCTTATTGTATGAATATTCTTGAAATTTGTTTCCGTAGCGAATCAAATCCAAACTGATGAATTTTGTTTAAATATAGGTGCTAATCTACATCTACAATAAATTGAAAATGATACAAAATTATTACTGGCTACTTATTTGAATTGGAGCTACCTGAAATATCTGACCTTAGTTTTACCAACCGTATAAGACGGGTGTGAGAGGTTCCAGAAAAGTATATCTATTTGTGTATTTTCACGTATGAATAGAGAATTTTTTTAAACATTGACGTATCTATCCATTTATTTTTTGTCTTCTCGTTTATGTTTACAGTACTTTAGTGTCTTATAACATGAATTTAGGAATTTTTCTGTCAGTGATTGATGACCACACACGAAGATTACATGAAGAAGGTGAAAACTCCCGAGCCCTGTTATCCATAACTGGGGACTTTTCTTGGTTATTGGTGGGTAGAAATTGATACCTGAAATTGTTGAAGTAGATATCCTAAAAAATCTACCGCCTATTTAGTTTCTCGTGCTTTTCCGAATTATTCAAATTGAGAGGCTTCGAAGTTGGAGTTCTTGGAAGTTTGGAATTCTTAGCTACCAACTCACAATTATGTTGCTGAACCTCAAGTGTATGATGAATGTAACGTTCTGAACGAGTACCGTATGGAATGAAAACCTAAGTGGTCTCACAGTCTAAACAAATCATCTATTCTGAAGTCCTATTCTTGGAAAAATTTACCAAGAAATGAATAACAAATATAAAGAGCAGTAGAAAATGGAAGCCCTGACGGAGATGTTTGTTGTTCTGCAGATGACGAAGACTGGATTGGTGACACGAAGCTGGTGACAAGGAAACAGTGGGCTGCTGAAAATCCACAACCACCCAGCCAGCTCCTGGCGGTCATTCCTCCCAAGATGGTGGTCTTGGCGCACACTGCTGGTCGCACATGTCCGACCGACAAGCAGACCTGCATGGATTTCATGAGACTCATTCAAGCTGGCCACATCTCCTTGGGTTGGGTGGACATCGCCTATAACTTCTTGGTGGGAATCGACGGCGTGGTTTACGTTGGTGTGGGATGGAATCGCCAAGGTCACCATTCGTTGGATAGAAACAACAACAAATCCATTGCCATCGGATTTATAGGGAACTTCAACAAAGTCGAGCCGACTCCTGGGCAGATGAAAGCCGCAAAAGCCGTGTTGGACGTCGGGTTGAAACTTGGTAAAATCGACCCAGACGCGTACGTGGTGTTGCATTGTCAAATACGGCCGATTGACTCTCCAGGACTGAATGTGGATAAGATCGTAGAGCAGGAATGGCCCCAATGGTCACCCTTGGGTGATATCGAAGTAGAAACTCCAAAAAACTTCAGCGTTCGATACTTCAACCGATCAGCCTGGTTCGCTGCAGACCCAAAAACACCATTCACCAAACAGCCAAACCTCCCATTACAATCAGTTATCGTTTATCGCACAAGAAACTTCAACGTTTCGCATCAAAGAAACTCCATAAAAACCACGATGGAACTCCAAAAATATTACCAAAACCAAAATTTATCCGATGTCCCTTCCAATTTCCTCATATCCGTCGACGGCTGCATTTTCGAAGGTCATGGATGGGACTACGTTGCCGAAAACACCATAATTCGCTTCAACAGCTCATTTCTTTTTGCTCTTCGAGTGGAACTCGTTTTTTCAGAAATATCCAATTCAAACTCTAGTCAAATACTCACTCCAGAAATGAACACATCTCTGACCTTACTACTGGAAGAAAGTGTGAAAATGGGAAAATTGACCCCAAAACATGATGTGCAGTATGTTGACGATAGTGACTAAGGTCAATCACCTCAATACCAACACTTGAAGGGAATCATTCCATATTTCATGAGTCTGTTGGTCGTGCTTTAAATTAGTTTTTAACCATTTTTAGGTTTTTATTATGTTAAACATTTTAATGTAAGGTATATCTGAATCAATCTGGTTTATATTCATTTTTTAAGTGCCCATCTACCTAGTTGAAATTTATAAGGGAAACTACTTAATAAGCATTATAATGATTTGATTTTAAGAAATAATCGATACTTATCCTGTATTATTATGAATAAATTAATAGTTTGGAGAAAAGTGTTTTTTCAAGCTTTGAAGTTTTGGCTGAATCGGTATCTAGGATCAATGAATCGAATGATCCCGAATCGAATGAGTCCAAATGTTGATGGATATGGAAGTCATGGATATGGATATGGAGTTATGGAACGTTATTTGTGTATCAAAATCGTCAAATTTCATCTAGACTGTACTGGTTTTTGGCGGTATGAATGGTTGCTATAACGAGCAAAACCCCATATAACCGCGTTGGCAATGAGATAGTGCTGTTTTGCGTGACCTTGAAATTTTGGCGTTATTCGATATGGCCAGAAAGTCGTAAGGTTTGACATGCGACAAACTGCCGTGCTTAGCCAGAAAGTCGTAACGTGAAAATTTGAACCAATTGAGTTATTAGTACTAGGGGGTTTTGGGGGTCGATTTCTATCGATTTTCGGAGTTTTAGAGTCGTATCTCTACTAGAAATACCTCAAACAAGACTCCCGATTTTCGCGTTAAGGCGTATTAACTTGATTCTGCACTTGATTCTACACTAGTCGTAACAGAGCGATTCAGAAGAAGAAAACTCGTATCTTGACTCTGATACGGGAATCGGCCTCAGTATTTCGACGATACGACTTCTTGCATTCTGAGTCGGCATGAAACGACTTTTTGCCTCTGAAAACTCGGCATTTAGTGGTGACTTTACGTTTATTCAATACGTGAATACCTAAACGTTTATTTTTATGGACTCAGCTGTTTTTTCTTACACTTTGAACACAGATTTGAAATACTATTGAATTTGAGCCAAGAAGGATGAAAATAATTCAGAAATAATTAGGGTGAAATGGTTTTTTGATTTAAAGATAATTATGAAGTTTCAGGAATTAAAATGTGCTTAGTATTCCAAAGTCTCATGGTTGCGTATTCAGAATAGAATAGTCATAACTTTGGGTTTACGAGAGCGTAAACTCGTGTCATAGTTTTTTGACAATTTACACTCAAAAATGTATAATTTTGACTCCAGAAATCGGTTCGGCTACTAATTTCTTCCAAGAAAAACCTTTACTTGTGGAAAAAGGAGGAAAAATAATTCCGCGAAAGAGTTATTTCGTCACGAAACCTGTTAGGTCTTCCCGAAAGTTGGGTGAAGTCAAGATACGACTTTCTGGCTTAGCTCAGCGGTAAAGGTCAACGTCAATTAGGAGATAGCTGAGCTACCCGAAACAATAACTGCTAAGGACATATGTATTTGACTTATGTATGTTATTTGCTAGTTGTCTAAATAAATGGCTTAAACTAGGAACGATCCAAAGTCTCCAAACAGACGCCAAGATATCAATAATATCGAAAACAACGTGATGAGTTCTGGAGGCCAGGAGTTTCAGCGAGTCTTGTTGAGCCAAATTCCCAATTTAGGTCAAAAGCCGCAAAAAATGGGGGTATTGGGTGAAAACTACGGCATTCGAACAGAAACTAAATATAGGTACCATAATACATTGAGAATATAAGCAAAATTTCCTATAACAATGGCTTATCAAGCAAAGAAGAGAAAAAATCAGGTGGAAAATATGTAGAATAAAGTATCGAAATAGTCAAAAATACGAGAATAAAGGATGTTTAAACATTTGTTTATTTAATACTGGCAGCAAGACTGGAACTTTCGTTGTTGTTTCTCAATGCTGCATCGTCATGAGGCTGTACGATGTAGAATTTGTATAAGGTAAGGATACATGATTATATGAATGCACAGGGATAACGTCCAAAAAACTGTTCAACATCCCTACTGTAGTTCATATTTGGATTACAATAACTAAACTGATTTTCTGTTGTTCTTTTATATACTTTTACATCAGTATAACTTTAATACTATTGTTGTTCAATCGTAATTGATTAATATTGATTTGATAAATATCATAGAGTTTTGACATGTCGAAACTATTTTTAGAATAAGTTCTTCAATCAAAATACCAAAGTTGCATTCGAACTCATTTGATCAAGTTTTCAAACTACTTACATGGGGTTTAAACATTCAAAATTCTTCCTTCAGGGAATTCGGCGTTCTGAGGTGAAAAAAATGTACCTGTGGTGAATAGCATTTACAGATTTATTTCAACCTTTTATAAATTCAATTCGACCTTTCACAAATTATATTCAACTCTCCACTAATTTAACTCATCCCAACCCTTCAACTGATCTCATGAGAAAAAAAAACATCACTTTTAGCTTAGCTAATGTAACGGTTGCCCTGTAGCTGCTGCAGGTAAAACGATAAACTTGTCCAATTAGCGCTATCTTGTGCAGTTACTGAAGCCACACTTTCTCGTATAACGTCAGATAAGTCATGAATCTCTTGGCTACTAAGTATTTCTCTTGCTCTTGACTTTATCTTGGAGAAAGCGTATTCCAGTGGATTTAGGACATAAAAACTTGATACTCATCGTTGACAGATGTGATGATGATCTGTGATTTCCAGCATTATCCATTATTAATAATACATCATCTGATGAATAGTGCAGCAGAACTTCTTCAAGTTCCCTCAGAAAATCACACTGAATCTACTATTTACCCACCTACGTGTAGCTTACTACTTATAATCCTAATCAATCAGCTACTTTCCATATCCATCCCCTCTGGTGGAGAGTTGATTAGAATTTGTAAAAGGTTGAATTAAATCTGTACATGCTATATAAATACCTCTCACAATTCACGTTTTGAACCTCCTGAATAACATCTTGCCTTTTAATACCTATCCGTCAGTTCATCACTATTTCCACGAATATTTGTAACAGCAAAAACTTTGTAACCAAAAATCCAATTTTGATGAAATTTTCAGAAATTGCGTAGATCGAGTCGAGGGTCGAAAGTACAGCTATTGCGCATGCGGTAAAGTTCAAGTCCTCCAAACATTGTTATTTGCTCTCCATCATTATATTCTCCGTTTTTTGGAGAATAATTTTGGATAGTTTGGGTCACGTGTTTAGGATGTCTCTAATGAAATGCATTGACATCAAAATACCGGTAGCCACAATGTATGCGCATGCCCAAATTTTCGAGAGATTTCGACATATTCTTTTAAATAGTGAAGTTTGCGGCTGTGAGAACTCCTATTAATTTCCTGCCGATTAATTGATATTTATTTTCAATTGACAAAACTAAACTCTTCTAAACATCATTTCCTGATTTAGTAGGATGAAAGGCTGAGCAGCGGCGTTTTGAACATTTCAACCCCTATTTTCCACCCCTTAGAAGTGGCTAACGGTAACCTAAAGCTAATGGAGTCCTTTGAAAAGGAACAGCCAAATTTTGAGGGGGGTTTAAGATATGTTTTTTTGCTCGATTCTAAAGGTTTATTACCAACCTATGTTTGTTTGGTTGAGAATAATGAAGCAAGATGCAAATGCATGCATTACTAACCAATATGTTCCACTTGTACCGTAGTTCCTACTAATCTTGTAGTTTGTTTCACTGCACGAATACAAGCTTTCCTGCCTTCGGTAGTGAGGTTTGATCAGAACCATTGATGAGTGATTTTTGTGTTCACAACCTTTCTAAGTAGGTGTTACTAACAATGATTGTAAACTATTACAAAGTTTTTTTTTTTATGCAGATCATCACGACGTGGACATTTTCGGACCGACTGCGCCAGCCAACATAACTCTGGTGCCGCGCCAGACCTGCGACCTGGTGGATCCTAAGTCCTACATCGACAAATACACGCACCTCCACCCTTCGCCGACAGTGGTAGTTGCGCACACAGTCACATCGCAGTGTTTCACGAGGGAAGACTGCTGCCAGGTTATTCGCAACATACAGTCGCACCATATGGGCAAAATGGGATGGAGCGACATCGGGTACCACTTCCTGGTCGGGGGTGATGGGAGAGTATACGAAGGCAAAAAATGGGACAAATACGGCATATTTCTAATAGGCTACAATTGTGGTTTTGGTGTGGCATTTATCGGTGATTTTACGGCCGAGTATCCACGTCAAAAGCAGCTTCTAGGCGCGGAGAAATTACTTGACGAACTAGAAAAATACGATTATTTATCTCAAAATTATACGGTTTACGGTGCGAAACAACTATCAAGTACAGAGTCCCCCGGGACCACGGTTATGGAAGCCATGAAAAAGTGGCCTCACGCGTTTTTACAGGAAAAAGAAGATAGAGAACCGCCTTGCACAGCGAAACCGAAAACGTAATTTCACAATATCGCAAAGAAGATGTTATCTCCGTTTCACCAATCTCAAGTCGCTCAAACCAAGTTTCAAATAGTGACTTCAAGACTAACAATAAATCTTTGATGTTACAGACATTAAAAATATGGAAGAAGTAGAGGAACACGATAATTTGAAGAGGGGTTAACCTGTGTGCTCGAGACTTAGCGTGGCAGCCGGCCGGCTGGCGTTACGTGCTTCTGTTCTTCTGGCAGGAAGGTAGACCGCGAGATTATCAATCCGGTTCGCGAAATTTGAATTGCCGAGACTTACAAATTCGAGCTCCCAATACAACTGACGGGTAAGAAAAATGGTTGATGTGGAGAGGGTACAGGGAGGGAGGAGTAAACAATAGGCAAAATGTGAGTCAGGTCGGTGCACAACTCGGTATCCTTCCATAAACAACATAATGGAGTCCAAACATGGATAATTAATTATTTGGTTTAAGAAGCGTTGAACGAGGTAGGGGTTCATTCGTGTAGAATCAGTTATCACTGAAACAATCATGACATAAAGTCCTTAAATTACAAAATTAAATTTGAAGATTTACATCTTGAAAAGAACTTCCTAGCTCCCAAGTACCTAGTTGACATTTTTCAGATAGACTTGAAGTGTACAAAATCGACTAATTAGGGTTAATGCTCTAGTACTCAAACTGCACTCTGCTCAAAAACCTAAATACTGCAAAACTCCTTTAGGGGCACCAGGTCCTAGGTAACTATCAGAAGACGACATATTCGTGCCAGAAGTCAAATGGGTGCTGAAAGGATTGAGGAATACGTTAGATTGATCCCAACACGAAACATTATTATCAATGTTAAAGATCGTTTTAGTTGAAGTAAGTACCTACCATAAGTTGAACGATAACTATGTACATTAGTAGGATTTTATAGGGAATTTACTACTAATTGTAATATCGAGGCTAAAATTAAGTGTCTTTTCCTCTTATGAATATTTATAAATTGAGTTATTCATTAAAACTCAGGGATAGTCAGTAATAAAGACTTGTAATTAAATGCACCAAATTTGATAAATGCGTTCCTAAACAATTCTATACATATTTTCGAAATCGTGTGTTTCACTTATATTACTGCGCAACGAATCTCATTAGGTATATATTTTCTTCATCTCAATTTGGTTTGACTTTAATACATACGTATCAACTAGTAATTAGGTTGTTCAAAGAATTTCGAAGGTGATTCTGTGTTGATTTAAACAAGGTACTCCCATGCAAAGGTGTTATGTACTATATTATGTCTTAAATAATCTGTATTTCCTTTTTGTATCCTTCTATGGCAGTAAGGGGTGATCAAAATCTCTTTCATTGACGTAATAACTATAGTTTGGAACTTCTCTCTCATCTATTTAAAATTTCGTAAGATCTCGACATTTGAAATTACCAATCTTACCAAATCTTACCAATCTTACGACCAATCTTACTTCAAAAATTTATTTTAGTCATGTAATTTTTTTATCGATTCATTTCTTGTGTAATTTGAAGATGTTTGAAACAATTGAATTTCGAAATGGAATACACAGAACGTAGCTTAAATGTCATCATAGTTAGATATTAAGAACAATAATATTTACACACTCTCAGCCAAATGTTTTGCTCAAATTCGCTCAATTGATAATTGTATTCAGATCAAAAGTTAATTGAACAGTAAAAATTTAACCCGTTTCAAAATCTTACAGTTAATGTATATCATCATCCAAATAATATCGGTAACCTTATAGATAATCATTTCAAACTATTAAACTCTTCATTATATTGGTCTGTTCGGAGAGGCAGTCCGGAACCCGTTCAGAACCAAACCGGAACTGAAAAGGGGAGGGATAGAGGCGTCTGGACTCCTCCAAACCCCTCCGAACCGTTCAAGACTGCTTCTCCAAACGAACCTAATGTTTATGTTTATTGCACATTATGTTATGTTTATTATGTTATGTTATGTTATGTTATGTTTATGTCCAATTATGTGCATGTGCATCAGAATTGCACAGATATTCTCGTACACTCTGCACATATCACTCTCTTGTTTTCGTCGCCATGTTGCCCAGAAACTAAAATATTGTTAACATTCTACTTTCAAACTTGTTAATAATAAAAACACTATTTAAAAAATTATAGTGCCTGTATATTATAAATAATACCTGTAATTAAGATACCAATTATTGCTCATAGGGTGGTTTGGTCCTAATCGTTGCTGTTTTAATATGAACTGTGATTGTGCAAAATTTATACTCTTTTTGATTTTAATAAAAAGTTAAGGAAAGTCGTGCATTTTGTTCTATTGGTGTTCTCCTACGTAACCAAAAAATCCTGGAAGACAAAAAAATCCTGGTACAGAATACAAACAAAACTCGTGGAAAGAGAACTATCCACGACCTACGACTTCATTGACCGACTTAAACGCGCCGAAGGCGTGCGAAAGAGGAGGTACTCAATTCGGGTTGTCATGGGAGGACGATTTTTTTTTTTTTTTTAATGTATGGACACCTTGCACTTTTACATTCTGGTATCAATCTGTCTGATTCTTTTTGAAATGTGTTCTACAAGTATCCGTGGTTGTCCCATTTCAACAGATTTCTTTTTTTTCTACTCAGCTGATTAAGGACCTCAACTTTGAGCCATATCCACTTGGTAGACTTTTCTGACCTGCTGCACTTATATAGAGTATAATATACTCTATATATTATACTATATATTATATAGTAAATATTGACATTGTGATAGAAGGTTATAGTGACAACAAAGGTTTCGGTATCAAAATATACGTGAAAAATTGTCCGGATTCGAAGCGTCAAACATTCAGGCGGAGTGTGCATAACGAAGGAATGAGTTTTCATGCTTAAAGAAGTGATAGGTAATAGGTAACCTCCCAATAGTAGATAATCCCTGTCGCACGCTGAACCTCGAATCATCTAAAATTGTGTTGATGACGGATGATGGCGTATGAATGTTGGTACACGTACCAAAACGGTTTTGGATTACCAGGATACTCATGTACTCCTCTCAAGTTGTCACCACCGCTTGTCATCTATTTGGAATTTTAATAGCGATACGTAATTTCGGTGGCTATAACCATTAATGAAGGTATGAACCGATGTACCTAGATTCACACATTGTTCCAATCGGTTTCAACTTACAAATCCAATAAATTTTGAAAAGTTTACAGAAAGTCACTCATTTGTAAGGAAAAATCTCTGAATTTTCGGAAATAACAACCTCGAAAATGTTTCGGAAAACTTAAGTTTGATTTGGTAAACTTCCAAGTTGTTTTTGACCTTTGAATTTGGCCTGAAAAACGTAAGTATGCACTTTTTTTTAATGATATTTAAGGAAATTCAAGCCCTTGGTATTAGAATGTGGTATAGGTATACAAGTATCTTCCAATAGTCATTGAATAAAGGAGTTACATGTTTCAGAAATTTTACGTGCGTACAAAATATTTACGAAGTACAAAAAATTGTGCAGCCTATTCTTCGTCGAATATACACGTCAACCACTGATCACCTTGCTAAATGCTTCCCATCAAGCAAAACAGCCTTGCAGGATCTTGAAGGGTGGTAATATCTGGTACTTTTATTCCTTATTTACCCATGTAAAATCCACGTTATATTAGCTGTTTATCGACGTTTCACGTGAGCTTTCTTGGTTTGTCAACCAGGTGGGAAAGGGAGACTTGTGACCAGGACGGAGTGGGGAGCCCTGGAGCCCAAAACGTTGCCAGCAGACCTGGAAGAAATTCCACCTCAAATCGTGATCGTTGCGAGCACAAACGGTCCTAACTGCGCCACTGAGTCCGAGTGCAGGGAGATCGTCCAGAACTTCCAGATCTCAGCTATGTCCCGCGGTGCGTCCGACATCCTCTTCAATTTCCTCGTTGGCGGAGACTGCAATATTTACGAAGGTAGGTTTATGGAGGATTAACAAACCCCATGAGAAAAAATATGGCAGACAAGGTATGGCAGGCGATTTCTGAGAGTACAGTGGTGGGAACCAACAAGATCCAGACCTGCCTTGATTCTCAGCAGGCCTAATTCTGTGGGATGTTAGAATATAGTACATCATATAATCAAATATAGTGTCTCCCTAAAAATTCTATATTTTATATTAGTACCAGCTTCCAAAATAGGTTATTTTGAAATGATGGAGTAATCCTCATTTTAAAGGAATTTCTGGCTCCGATAATGACGACAAGGTTTTGTTTACCAATTTTTATGCACTGTCAATTGTGTCGAGCATAGCGTTGTGTCTGACGAGGAACTAAAACAGTTTTGACAAAAAATAGTTTGTGATTTAGCATGACTTCGAACAAATTACGAGAATATTCAGCGTGGAAACAAGACATTCTGCAGATAATAAAGATGATCACCTGGTGGTATGAAGATACCACCAGGTGATCACCAGGTGCTCTAATCAGGTGGTGCTTAGAGCATTCTCGTGCATTGAGAGGGTGATAAGAGCAAATACCTGGTAAGAATCAAGTTCGACCCGATTCCCGTAGTATTCTTTTCCAGGAAAGAAACTGACAACGCACAAAAACCTTCTGGGAACGCCACTTTTTTTTAAAATTTCAATTTGGTGATTTGATTTTAGGTGTTGGATGGAACAAAACCGGAAATCACACGATTTCTTTCAACGAAAAATCGATCGGTTTGGCGTTCATCGGTACCTTCATGACCTCTTCTCCCGCGCAGGCGCAAGTGGACTCGGGGCTAGCCTGGTTGGAAGGAGGAGTGCAGTCGAACAACCTCGCCCCCGATTACGTCGTGTTCGTCCAGAAACAGGTCACTCCCTTCGAGTCACCTGGGGTACAGATGATCCCCTTCATCAAGCGGTGGAAACACTGGTCGGCCAATATCACAGTAACTCCTACAACGTTCGACTTCAACAATACCAGGGTTACTGCAAAAAGATTGAAAATATTAGGGCAACAATGAAATAATACGTTGATTTTTGACCATCAGAACAACCCCAAATTGGAATAACAAAACATTTTTGGACTTTTCCGTTGAGTGAGACCAAAATCAGCTGAGCAAGCCCTAAGTCACTACTTTCGATGACTCCAATGTTTTCCTAAGTTGCCACCTTTTACCAAAACCTTCTTGAAATCGGAAAACTTCAAAAGAAGGTACCTATAAATAACCAAAAATTCTTCATATTATCACACAACAATTTAGTACTTTTCTGTAGAGATCACCCGTCGGCATTTGATCAGCTAAAATGTGCTTCTTTCTTTAGAATTTTGGCAATTTTTAAATACCTAATGAAGAAAAAATATTTACCTGTACTTACCTATAACGAAAGTTTATGAGTTAGGCCGTTTTGACAACGTTTTACCTTATTTTTTACCTCTCAATGAAAATAATCAAAACCTTCGGGGCACAACCGATCCCCAAATGATGTACCAAATTTCATTAAAATCATTAAGTGGTAACTAGGCGTAACTGCCGCGTAAGAGAAATGAGGTACGGCAGACGAGAGGAATTTTTTTTTTTGTATTCGATTTTTGGATTCTACATACCTTAAAGCCCAAAACCCACCATCAAATACCAAAAAACCATCAAAATTTGTCGTTTTTTTTACCATCAAATTTTGAGGGGGTTATAATTTTTTCTTTCTCGATTCCAAAGGGTAATTATTGAAAATAAGGGTAAGGATTGAAGTTTGTCTCATTCGACCTGGAAACTAAAACTTTACACACTTTTGGATTGTTTTGTTGACCAAAACATTGACTTTTCTACTTTTTCAAAAAGAAAATTTGATATGGGTCTACATTACGGTGGTGTTTGTTTTTTCGTTCTTCCCTTAGGCACGTATTTTTTCTCACTAGTTACCCTTTTAGTACATTTTTAGGGATTCGACAGAAGGCATTGGAAACACAATTTTCAAAACAGGAGACTTATGAGTTCATTCATCCTGGTATCCAGTTAATAAAACATACAGTTAGGTTGGGGAAGGATAATGATTACCTATCTCTGAATCTTTTATTAATACATACTCCAAATTATAGTTTCGAAATTGAGTGACTGACTCGGGAGTAGCTTGTGGTGAACCCTTTGATTGATTCCGCTTCATGATAGTTCGGTAGGGAATTCTCCTTTCATAAGCATAATTTTTCAATAATTTACGGATTTGTCTTTATTGATTTTCCCAATCCCAGTCATTTGATGTGTTCTGTGAGACAGCGTAAGAACCTATGTACAATTAAATTATATTTGAATTTTGAACTTGATAAATTTAATGAAACGAAAAAGATGTCAACTGTGAAAAAAATTAGGTAATTAAGCTTTAATTTTCTTCTTGTAAACTTTCAATACAGAAATTTGAACTACTGGTATACTCTCATCTTCCAAGGGAACTTGAAGGGAACGCTAATAAATTGATCCTACAGTGGACCGAATGTGAATGACTAAGAAACAAAGATCTTATAAACATGTGATAACTCACGTTTGAAGTTAGTGATAGTTGTAACATTAAGTAGGTATTCGAACTTTAGTTATCAGTCGGAATGCCTATCCTAAATTGACTCAAATAAAATGTATTTCTACCAAAAAAATTTCCAATAATTTGTGGGCCTTTCCTTTTATTTACCTTCGTTTTTGTTATCCATTGCAGCTTCTTTTGTTCCGAAAATTTTCTAAAACTTGTCACGATCAACGGTGCCCAGAGATGTTGTGATTGGTCTTCGAACCTGATGTGACGTAATCCATGCGATCCCCATTTCCATGTCCTCCGACCGTTCTTTTCAAAATCAAATTTGGTAGTTTCTGGCAATCCTGGCGTTCATCTTATCTCCCATAAAATTAGAGGTGATACTATTCCTTATATTGTTTGATCGTGAAACTGCCGTAGCCTAAAACTTGGTAAGGATCATTACCAACAATTGCAGATAATGAATTACCATTATATTCATAGAATTCATCATCACTAACCTATCTTCCCCCTGCATCAAACATAAATAGGTAAGTTCACCTTATCATTCTCACAAGACGGAAGTTGGTGGACAAATGCAGGTAACTATTAAAATAATTATTAATTTTCAAGAACCTACCTGGATTAGTTCCATAAACTGTTTAGCAATACCTACCAACTCACACCTGAAGGATTTATGAGGTTGATCCATTTCATAAATCATAGTGCTTCCAAGAAATGGAATCTTGTTTGTGTCAGTAGCTTTGATACTGAATCACAAAACATTCACTCTATTTTGATTCGAAGTTATTCATCGATTCATACGAAGTAAGCTGAATCAAAATGAAAGCCGGCACGACGACAGACGTTGAAAGTCACATCGAAAAGTTGATGAGGTGCGAGAAGCTGAAGGAGCCACAAGTGAAGGACCTCTGTAACAGAGCAAAGGAAATAATAACCAAAGATCCAAATTTGTTAATCCTGAGTACACCAATAACTGTGAGTTTATGTACAACGCTCTCTGTATGTCAAACCCCTTTGTTTTTGTAGGTTTGAGTTGTCGAAAAACCTTGTTATTTCTATATAGATCACTCGACTGCAAAGATCATAGCTTTGGCATTGTCACTACCTACCAACCACATAAAAAATTTCAACGGAGATTAGGCCTCTTTTGCGATTCACACTCGTGTTTCTGATTTATCGTAAGCCCAACCCTTAAGTTCTCGTAGGGGGCGAACGGTTGGTCCTACAGGGCTCAGCATGGTGTCATTCGATTCTAAAAATTCAGTACTATTTTAAATTAATGAAAAAACAATACCTTCATATCAAAAGTTTTTGAGCCAGGGCATCTTCAAAATTGTAACCCTTATTTTTCACCCCTTAGAAGTGACAGACATCAATCAAAACCTTCGGGGCACTCGTAGATCCCAAATGGAGCCCATATACCAAATTTCAACATCATGGTTGCTAAAAAAAAGAAGAAAAAAAGTGCAGCGTACGGCGGACGGATGGATTTTTTTTCGATTTTCGGACTCTGCGTACCTTAAACCAACAAATTTTGAGAGGGAGTAAAATTTTTTTCTTGGTCGATTCCAAAGGTTCATTATTTAAAATAATAAACCAAAACCTTCAGCCAAATCAGAATTTCCACTTGCATTCTAGATCAGTGGTTCTTAACGGGGATGATAGAGCATGCTGGGGCGGTGCAGAGGTACCGAGAGGCGCAGATTTGTTTACACTGCTAAGAATTCTTGGTATCCGCCAAATTTTCCTTCCAAGTCGTTGAATCGACGTTATTATGCTTCATCCTTAGCCTATGTCCGGTTTACAAACAAAGTAAAAATCATTCAAGAGATGCATTTTGCTAAATCCTAGATTGTAAAGGCCAAATTTTAATCCTTTTTAGCGAATTTTCAAGGAAAAATGGACTTTTTCATCCTGGAATATGAAGCATGTACTATTTTGAAAATTTCTTCATTGAAATACGTTTTGGAACACTCTAAAACGATCCTTGATGTTTTCCAAAATCATAAATATGTTTAAGTGACGATAATACATGTTAGATTATAAGTACGTGTCACTCCGGACGATAATTCATTCGTTTGCGTACCTATTTGAAGTTTCGGCTGTACCTGCCTGCTCAAAACTGGTGCATCATTCTAAATCCATCTAGATTTGCGGTGATATTCATGGACAGCTTCCCGATCTAGTGGAGCTTTTTTCCGTCGGCGGAGCCATTCCTTGGACCACTTACCTCTTCTTGGGCGACTATGTGGATAGAGGGTATAACAGCATTGAGACGTTTCTTCTTCTTCTAGCACTCAAGGTAACTTTCTGCCAAATCAATTTCTTTGAGAATGTAGTACAGTTAAATAAGTAAGTCTACAATATAAAATAAAGGTGGACCGTCAAATGATGCTAATTATGACGATGAGGAGCCAAAATTATCAAAATGTTAATTTTAAAATACATAAAACCCTAATAAAACAGGTTATTTAGGTTACCTGATAATTTGAATTCAGCGCAGAATTTATCACAAACGATTATCATGCGATTCTTCAAATTATATCAAAATTTCCACCACTTTTATGTATAATTAGCGTTTGTGCTTAACCCTAACTGGAAGATGGTATCATTAGTGTCGCCAAAAACATTTTTCGAATTCCACAGCTGTCATTAGTGTCACCAAAAACATTTTTCGAATTCAACAGCTGTCCTAAGGTGTCACCAGAATAACTAGAATTAAATAACAATTAAAAATTATTGGACAGTGGAGAATTTTTGGTAAGTTATTAGAAGTCAAAAAAATTCTGCTATCCATTAATTTTAAAATTGCAATGTGATACTTTGAGATATCCGTGGAGTTACTGAGATGTTTTCGGTGACACTAGTGACTCTATGGTCCAATTAGGGTTAATAATAATAATTATTATTATATCTTTATTCATTATTATAGCTAAGTTATTCTCTGGTGTGGTTACCACAGAGTAACGGAGACTGTTTGAGACAACTTAAATGATTACACAAGGAAACCACTTCCCCAGTTACGTGAACTCGTTTATCCTATCAACGTAGTTAAGGATGGCCTCGATCACGATGAAGGAAGTCTTATCGAGTGCACCTTTCTTAGCCTGAGTTCTTCCTTAGTTCCAAATTCTGGGATTTGCTCGGCTTGTTGCTTGAAAAAACAGACTTTGGATTTATTATGTTCTCAAAATATCCGTGCGTTCCTCAGACCCACATTGTAAAGCACTGATTCGCTCGCTTGGGTGATCTGCACCCCTCTCTGAGTGGTGGATACAAGGAAACTAAGTCCCTAGTTGCGTAAACGTGTTTAATCAACGTAGCTATGGAAGGACCACGATCACGATAAAGGAAGTGGTAATTAGTTCGATATCTACCTTAGCTTGGGTTCTATCTAGGAACTTGGTGGTCGAATGACAATCCTTGCATGATTGCCTTTGAACATACAAGCAAACAGGAGAACATACACACGATTTTCTAGTTTAACTAGCTGGATACCATCCAGCGCTCGAAACGCTGTTTCAAACAATCGTTTCTCTTATTTGGATGATCTCCATACACCATTGAACCACTAGGAATGATTCAAGTTCAAGTTCTATTTGGGAACCTTCTTATCTAACTAACCGGCAAACACATTGGATTTTTTGTATAGTAATCTGGAATTATTTGGGATTGTCATAAATTGCCTTAAGTCCGTTAGAAAAACTTGATTTTGTTGACAAAAGTGGGCTTTTGTAAAACTGCTCCAGCTGGCTGTAAAATGACTTGAATCAAACTCCTTGAATATCGACGAGTACAATAAATAATGACTAAATAATAAAGATTAGTCAATTTATTGAATTAATTGATTCATCAACAGGTACGATATCCCACCAGAGTTCACCTTATTCGGGGTAACCACGAGTCGCGGGAGATCACTCAAGTTTATGGATTCTACGACGAAGTTTTGCGAAAGTACGGAAGTATAACTGTGTGGAAATATTGCATAGAAACTTTCAACGTCCTCTCCTTGGGAGCTGTCATCGATGGAAGGGTAAATATTTAATGGGTATAATATTATATTATAATCATTTAGTTGAGGGCATTATAGGAGATTCAATCATAAAGATGAGGTCTGGCATTAATGGTATTTTTTACATTGAAGGTATTTTGCGTTCACGGAGGTCTGTCACCGACAGTCGAAGTTTTCGATGACATAAAAGTAATAGAACGGAATCAAGACGTACCCCACTCTGGTGCTATGACCGATCTACTTTGGTCAGATCCTGACGGTACAGTAAATGAGTAAATTATTGCTGTACATTAAATTCAAGCCATATGAGTCTTACGACAAGGCAACAACAACAAAAATGTCGGGTTTTGGGACTGTTACGACTTATATTTGCACTGCGATAGGTACTTCGAATGAATCATAATAAAATTGACTGAATTTGACTGACTTTGAATATACTCTGACTTTGGAGAAGGGAGACGAGATGAGAGCTGAAAGTAGGTTCATCGATAGGGACTTTCTTAGGAATGTCGTCCGGCCCGAAACCATTAAAGCAACAGGGGTTGGTGGGGTGAGGGGTAGATCTCGCTCACGAAACCGATACAATGAGAGTGATGGGGTAGTTTGAGTGGTCCCCCAGACCTGAAACCGATAAGAGATTGTTTCAAGGTGGTAAGTGAATGAGATGGAGTTTTCTACTTGACTAGATTAAGGTTCTACATATTCTATTGGGAATGTCATACAGGATGTCCCAGATTAATGATCCAAACTTCAGGGACTGATTCTACGACTAGTTTTGAACAAATTTTGTTCAATTCAACCAGATTTTTATTTATTTATTTTTTGTGTGTTTTGACCTCAATATTAGTAAATACGGCCGTAACTACACTAAGATTACAAGTGAATTCAAATTTAAGGATACAATGGAAAGATCATGAAATTTCCTTTTCGTTCACAATGTATGTATTGTAGACCAGATACATCCTAATGTCCTGAAAATATGACTTGCTCAACTCATTTCATTGATTTTGCTCAACAACATTTCGTTTTTGTGCGTTCAAACGCCATTTTCTCAGAAAATTAAGCAGATTTAAAATAATCGAACAAACAAATGGAAAGTTGCTGAATCGCAGTTGTTTTTTACGTAGAGAGAGAAACGTTTGGGAAGGGGAGAAAGTATTTTTTAAAAATACAGTGAAGTGCAACAAATTTTAATTTTGAAAACTTCAAAATTTCCAATTTGGCGTATTTATTACGTATTCTGCGCACGTGACAATTTTTTGTTGTTAATAATTTATTGATACCCTGAAGTTTGGCTCGTTTATTTCGTTCACTTCTGTGAGACTAGAAGAGATTGGCGAGACGAATGGAGATTGATACCAACTGTCACTCAAGGAACAGTTGGATCTCCAGGAAGGGCGCGCACCAGGGGTATAAACGGTGAGTGGAGGTCACAACAGGGATACCCAAGTGATTTTGTATCTTTGTAGATCTTGTAGTTCTAAGGTACCGTTCAGAAATCAGCAATAGAGACTACCTCGATGAGAAGACGCATTAGGCTGAAGCCTTCTAGTGTGATTTTCCGATAAAAGATGGTGCTGTTGTGGCATTTAAAGTTTTCCTAGCTTTTCTCAGCTTCCTCATAATATTTTTTCTTTCTGTACCCCGAATAAGTCCCAAATCGTTGAGTTTCGACCTTATCATATCGGACTTAAATAGTTCGTCCTTTAATCATTTTATGCAGTAGGTTCATTAGGTCGACGATAAATAACAAGCATAACGTGCTACGTTGTAAGTTCCATATTTTTAATCAAAATGAATACTTGTTGACGTAAAATTGTTGTTTCAGATAAAGGTAAGCAATGAGAATCAACAACTAGTGACGTCCATTCAATGCAGAGGAAGTGAAGGTTGTATTAAAGTTACAAGACATGATAAATATTACGTTAGTTCCATCTAATTAGAGCCTTATCAAGACTTAACTATCAGTTCAAGTAGGTAATTTAAAGGTTGGGTACCTGTGAAATGATTTTCTTTCCAGCAATAATAACAGTATTGATACAATTCAATTAAAATTAGTTGTTCACATGGAAGACCTAAACATTGGTATTGATATTTCCAGACCTTATTCCAGCATGCGAACAAACTTTTTTTCATGCCCCTTCTACTTCACCTAAAAAAGGAGCTCTCCATCGTCGACGAAAAAATATTGCCTCTCCATCAAGACATGTTGACAAGCGTACAGGAGAAAGGCTTTCTCATTGCGGTAGACATTTTGGTTTGCTGGCGGCAGTGAGGCTGTACTGAAAATTATTGGCAAACAGTTTATTACCTAAAAGTTTTTTCATATTTTAAGAAACGGGAAACAATCATCAATCAATTTTGCAGTCACATTAACATCAACTTTGCTTCGACTGTTATACGAGGTGTAACATGAGTGGTTCTTCTGCGTGTTTTACAACTAATTTCCGACAAAAAGTGCCTCGTGACATTTTTTGGTATCCCAACTCAAAATGCCTTCTTTTTCTCACTTTGATTTTTTCGTGTTTCTGATCTTTGCTCAATAAATATACCATAACTCCCTCAATTCGAGAGTTAGCTCAAATCTAAAAAAAATCGTTGAAATCTGTTTGAACGAGGAAAAACGTACATTTTTTCCAACGAAATCGACGGTTAGACGGGAGGACGCCGGGGTCTTCACCGCTGCGGCTTTTCTGAAGCACGTAGAGAGTTTTTGCTGAGTCCTCCCGTCAAACCGTCGACTTCGTTGAAAGAAATGCACGTTTGTCTGCGTTCAAACAGAAATTTCTCCCTTAAATTCGATTGTGAAGTAATTTTTGATTATACCGTTGGAAAGCTGAGATTTTGAATAATTTTTTAGGGAAGTTTCACAATTCTGCGTTAAGAATTGATTTGGTTACCAGGCGACTGAAAAACAAGAGATTTCAAGATTTTGACTAGTTTTGCTTCTCATACGTCGTTTGCAAATCTCAACTCCACTTGAAAAAAATTTTATTGGGCATCAAAAAGATTGCAAATTTAATGCTCTTTCCAACGAATATTTTATATTTGAGCTAACTCTCGAATTGAGGGAGTTATGATAGATTTTTGGAGCAGATCAAAAACACGAAAAAAAGGAATTTTGAGTGGGAATACCAAAAAATGTCAAGAGGCACTTTTTGTCGTAAATTTGTTGTAGAACACGTTAGAGAAAGGTCGTGAACCACTCGTGTTACACCTTGTATATGAGCGGTGGCAAGAAAATGTCTCAGATTCCTCGTAATTATGCCTAAAATTTAGGCATAATTACAAGGAATCTGAGACATTTCCATGAGTGAACTCATTTAATGAGTGAACCGAAATTTGAATTTTGTAGAATATTGCACCTAATTAAAATTCAGTTTAGCCATCAGCATTTCCAGTACAGCCCCAGCAAATCTTCCTTCGCCATCATTGATGTTGTAAACAATTCAAATGCTAAGATTATTATTATTTTTAGTTTTTGTTTTTTGACGTTTTTACTTTTAGAACAAAACGGTTGGGGGATGTCTCCCAGGGGCGCGGGTTTCATCTACGGGCCGGACGTGGTGGACAGGTTCCGAATGCAGAACGGAGTGGAGTTCATCGCTAGAGCTCATCAACTTGTACTGGAGGGGTACAAATGGCACTTCAGGAACACCGTCGTCACTGTTTGGTCCGCTCCTAACTACTGCTACAGGTAAATAAGTTTGTTTTCCACGTTTTTAATGTAATTTTCTTGGCAATGGGGGGTGCGCCTGATTTTTCTTTATTTTTAGTCAAAAGTAGACCTCATTCTGAGAATTTTGACACCATCCGTTCTCTTTTTGGATGAGTAGATCTTTTTCTATGATTTTTCAAAGTTTCGAATGTATATGATGTCACAGTGGGCTCGGGGGTCGCCCAGGCGGGAAGAAACATTCGAAACTTTGAAAAATCATAGAAAAAGGTCTTCTCACACTAGAAGGGGAATGATGATATCGAAGCTGCAACTATTAATCTACAGAAGTCAATCACTGAGGTTTCTAAGTGAACCAAGATGTGGAGAATAAAGTTGAACGAATCAAAATCAGTTCACATCAACTTTACTAACCGAAAAATTCCAGTCATGGATGTTGAGATCAATTCAAATAAAATACCTCTTACCGATGCAGTTAAATATTTGGGTATGACCCTCGACTCCAAATTAAAATGGAAAAAAACATATAGAAAAGAAAAAAGAGGAAATTAAAATCAAATTCATAAAGATGTATTGGTTGATGGGAAGGAATTCTCGTCTCTCTCTCCTCAATCTGCTTATTTATAAGCAGATCCTTCGCCCTATCTGGACCTATGGAATTCAGTTATGGGGCTGTGCCAAAAAATCAAACATTAACAAAATCCAAACCTCCCAAAATAAAATACTGAGAAGTATAGTGCGTGCACCTTGGTACATGAGGAACGATAATATTCATCGAGACTTGAGGATGGAAACAGTCCACGAAATTATCGCAAGGTACTCAAGGAGGTACGAACAACGCCTCCACAATCATGAGAACCTGGAAATGCTCTACGTTTTGCACAATGAAGATGAACTCCGGCGACTCAAGCGAAAAAAACCACTGGACTTAGTTAGTGCTGTTGAAGTGCAATTATAGCTCAGTGTCGAAGATACTCTGTTATGAGAAGGGGCTGCGTTTTTACTGTAAACGGGATCTCAAGGAGTGTAAAAATGATATGCAATTTTGCTAGATGGATTGTATTGAATATTCAATTGCAATAATAAATCACGTTAAAAAAATAAATAAAAAACACTAGAAGGTCGCGGTTGGTGTCAAAACTCTCAGAATGAGGTCTAGTTTAGATTAAAAGTAACAATAAACAGTTTTTCCGACCCATGCGCACATCCCATTCCGTTGAGTATTGTGCGAGATAGAGTTGCTTCAAATGTACTAATTCTCAATGAATAGCAATATAACTACTAAGCTTCGTTTCTCTGGTTTAACATTTGCTTCACTTTGCGTCGCCCAATCTTGCTGACAAGCCATTCCCAAACAGTCCAAATGGGGCAAAACCCCGTTGATAATATATTTATTTAATTTATTTTAATTAATCTTCTGGTAGACTTTCACGGGAACATTTGTGGATTTAAAGAATTCATGTTTTCAAGTTTGAAAAAAATTCATCGAAAGTTTTCATCAGGTACATTCCGTTGTGGTAAAACCCTGCAATTCGTCATTTTTCAAAAGTCAAATTTCTCAAAAATAAAAAATGATTGGAGGTGACCACCATGATCAAAAACCCACGAGTAAAATGCAAGGGTTTAGGTACTTACCCTTTTCATTAATCTCTGATTCTAAGTGAAATAGCATGAAATCAAAAAAATAAACAAACTTAAAATCTAAACTGAAACACAAACAGTGGATACAGCTTTCGTACAAGTACGCAACCACGATAGACATTTTATGTCTTATGTTCAATAAATTGAGAGCTTTCCAATGAGTGGTGAACGATTTTTGTGGGGTGGAAAATGAGGAAGTTAGTTTTCCCTAGGAACGATTGGTTGTACGTGAAAATCATCAGAAATTTCCGCGTAACGCTCCCCTCATAACGCTCCCCGCGTAACAATCCCCGCGTGACGATTTTTCATTTATGTGCCATAGTAAAGACATAAAATGTCAAAAATTATCCATATTCGTGGATATTGTATTTTAGATTGAACTTTGATGTATGTATCGATAATGGTAATTAATTATTCGAAAATCAGAAGGTGAGGTGGATTAAAAAGATATTTTAAGATTCATAAAAGTTTAATTGTCGGAGAGAAATACAAGTTGACTCAAGGTCGTTTCAGAACTAACTGATTCCTAGTGTTGCTACACGCTTGCTCCTTCAGGAGGGATGGAGAACCGCGCAGGCGCAGTAGAGGGGTAGTTGTACCTACCCCTTCCCTCGTCCCGCTTCTGGGACTTGAGAGAAAATGGGAAATAAGGAAAAGGTAGGTCATGAAGTATCAGGCTGCTCAGAATAAAGAAATTATTTAAATAGGGTGAATTTGTACTAATACCGATACGGCCAGCCTGATATTCCACGGTCCCACGTGGAATGAAAGAATTTTAGGGATTCATACCCATAGGAAATTACTTTTGGTTGCCATACAGCAACATTTACTAGCAATATCCTAATCCTATTCGCGAGCAAGCTAAGAAGGAGCATTCCCTACCTAATGACCACCTATGGAAGAAAAGCGTAAAAAAACTTCCGGGTCGGACCTACAACGTGTAGCACTTAAATATTGATTGTAAAATTGTAAGTGAACAAATTAAATTTCATTCTTAATACTGTATTTTGATTGTAAATCATGGATAATGTAGGGAGCAAACGTTTAGTTATGACTATTTACAATGGGGGAGGTATGTACAATTGGAGACCGAAAGATCCGTAGCCGTTCGGAATATTAGCTAGGGAGCGCTCAAGAACCTGTAAACATTTCAAGAACATTAGTCATCATAGTAAAGACGAGAATGAGCAGTTCCGACAGGTTGCTTTTTGTGTCCCGACTTTCCAAGTGCGGAATCATCAAAGGGACATGATGCAACTTGATTCTAGGTTTGGGTACCTGGACCACATGTCCGGCACCTTTCTGACGGCAAGGTAGGTAGTAAGCAACGTCTCATAACTGCGAGCGAAAAGTTTGGAAAATCCCCATCTGAATAGATAGGTGCATATTTTTGTCTGATCAGGAAAGTTCATGAGGAAAGGACCACTTCGGCTGTTCCTGACAAGAACGAAAGAAGGTAGGCAGTAAATAATATTTTCGTGACACCTTTTCGGATAGTAACCTGGATTAGTCGAGAGAATAATAAGAAAGAGAAACGCAGAAGGAAACCCTTTTTACCTGCGAACTCGAGCAAGTTTTATTTTGTTCAAGGGGAAGAAAATGAACTTCTGTGCCAATGATTTCAAGTGACCCTTTTTCGAACCTCATGTTGGTAGGAAATGGAAAATAACCCAACGTCTTCCGACGAGTAATACGATTTCAAAATCTGTCTTGTCTCAACTCGAGAATTGACATATTATCACATTTTGTGATGTTATTTGTGAATTGATATATATGGTGATATTATCACAAGGCTTGGAGTAGGTATTGAGATAGAATGATTGGGTCGATTTGAATAATAAAGAGATTTGAAAGTGGTATGATTATACATAATGAGTGACAACCTTTGACCAAACAAAAATGAATTCAATTTGTGAGAGTAATCAAAAGTAATTAATAAGCGAATGAAAAGACTGAACATTTATAACGTTGGACTTTGTCCGATGAATGACGATCTTATAAACTGTGTATTGAATGATTGTATGATGATGAACCGTCATTTAATTGGATTTGATATGAAGGCAATATGGATTTTGCCAATATTTGGATATTTTGTATATTTTATACAAATATTTAGTTCAAATTTTTAATTCAAACATTGAAATTTCGAAATACTCAGGCATACCTCGTAAATTCAGTAGCCCGGATTATTCGAAACTCATATCCGAATCGCAAATATCCCATCTCAGAGAGCGGTCTGGACAATACACGATCATATTCAATCGAGTATGACTCAAATTATCGCCTTGTATGGGGTCTTTTCACTCACAGCATTCATACGAATAGAAATCAGGCTTTGGGGAGTGAAGTCTTTCCTTCAGTCGGTGAAGTCTTTCCTTCAGTCAGTGAAGTCTTTCCTTCAGTCAAAATATTGAGTTAGAGACTCAGGTTTACGGCTTGGAACCACTTGGAACTCAGAGGCCGGCCTGGAATCGTAACTCGCTGGAGTGCGCAGTTCCAGCTATGAATGGGTCTGTGCCCAACGTTATGCCTGTACGGCTCAATAACAGTGCCACAGAGGGCCAACACAACAAAATTTTTCTGTGTGTTGATTAAAAACGAAGGCTTCACATGTGTCCCGACGAGCGTAAGCCTAGTGCTTACTCAAGCATAGCCACATGATGTGCCACCGCCAAAGGAGTTCAAGATTAACCCCTAAGAGATCAAAAAAATAAAATGAATAAATTAAAAACTCCGGGGTCTTGACTCGGACCTGACGGCACCTATAGGCGTAATCTCTAATTGGCCATTTAGAGAAATACGTCAACCAGTAGCCCATTATTGCCAGATTAAAACGCAAAAATCTAAGTCACCAGTGCACATGCGAACATCTACCCCGAGCATGCGATTTTGTACGTATTCAATCAGTTACAATAAAGGGTCGGTACTGTTCATGACCAGCACCAACCGAGGCCAGTGTCGTCTGATTTCCATTGCATGAGCGATCATTTTAAATTTAGAAAATGTTTTAACTTTACGGTCAAGGTGTACTCATAAAAATTTGAGTGGATAGGTAAATATAAAAAATGGCACATTGGATTTTTTTTTTTTTTTTTTTTTGATTTGAAGGTCACTCCTCTGTTTCGGATTCACTTTCAGATTCAGTCAATAATTGGGGAAGTAGTTCTAAATCTTGATCAACTTTTCTGATTCTTTCAAAGGAATATTTCACTTGTCGGTGTGTGGTTAAATTTTCAAGCATATAACGATCATTAGGGAGAATTTGAACTACTTTATACAACCCTTTAAATTTAGGTGCACATTTTTGCGATGTACGAGGGTCAATTTGTCTAACACAAAGGTCACCCATTTCTAATGGGATCACTCGAGCTTTAGAGCCCTCAAAACGTTGTTTTTCATACAACGCAGAACGATCTATGTTACGTTTTGCTATGTCACGAATTTCACTTAAATTTGAACGACTTGGCTGAAGAAGATTTTCATCTACAGTAATCATTCCTGGTACGTATGGCTTACGACCAGTTGAAAGTTCAATTGGACAAAACGAAGTGACCCTATTCACAGTAGAGTTAAGAACAAGTTGTACTTGTGGAGTTAGTTGTCTTACTGTTTGTGGTTTTATACACTGAGCTACAGTGATTAGGTTGGTAATACTTGACATCACACGCTCTACCTGAGCGTTCCCTCGGCTTGCACCCGTCGCTATTGGATGAGTTTTAATATTATTTTTGGTACAATAATCAGTGAAAGTACTAGCTGTAAATGAAGTACCCTGATCGAAAACAAGCCTTGACGGGGCGCCAAATAATTGAACAAGCTCAGAGAGGGCGTTGATAGCGGATTTTGCAGTGAGAGACCTAGTGTGGTGTAGCATCACATATTTGGTGAAAGAACATATTTGCACAATATAGTAATCAGCAGGTCCGTTTTGACCTGACAATTTACCTGTAGTATCAATATGCACTGTGTCAAATTGAATGTCACATTTAGGAATAGGATAGAACTGCATATGCTGTTTACCTGATGGAGACTTTGCAAGCTTACATGTGATACAGTTCTCAATAAACCGTTTCACAAATTTATGCATTTTCGGGAACCAAAACTTTTCTGCCAGTTTGTCAAGGGTTTTAGGCAATCCTAGATGCATCAAAGATTCATGGATTGAATTTACTACGACCCAACGGTACGCACGTGGCACCATGGGCGCTCTTCTATTTTTCTTGTTATGTTGAAATTTACGGAAGAGTATTCCTTCATAAAATTCATAAGTATTTGCAACATCTCGTGGTAATGTATTGGTTTCCAATTGTTCTTTTATGAATTGAATATCTTTATCCTGAGTTTGTGCAGCTATTAGCCAATCTCCAGTTAATTCGACTAAATCAATTCTTTTCTCAATTAGTGAATTATGTGTTGAATCTGTAATACTTGGCAAATTTGATTCAATTAATTTATAATTTTCGGATGTGTGGGAAAATGGATAATCGGAAACTAGGGTTTCAAAAATATCAACTTCTGTTGAGTGACCAACAGGATATCGGGATAAAAAATCAACAGTTGACATTTTGGTTCCCGGTCGATACTGAATGGTGAAAACAAACATTTGAAGATATGCCCACCAACGATGGACGCGTGTATTGAGCTGCTGTTTGACAAAAGATTCCTGAAATGACTTACAATCAGTTACTAGAGTGAAATCATGATAAAGTAAAAAGTATTCCCAATTTTTGAACGTTTTGACTGCTGCCAATGTTTCCAACTCATAACTGTGATATTTCGCCTCCGTGGGTGTTGTACGGCGGCTAAAATACCCAACTACTTTTCTTTCATTTTCAATGACGTTAAATAATATTCCACCGAAACCCAAAGATGACGCATCTGTCCAAACTTCTATTGGGTACTCAGGTTTGAAAATAGTGAGAACTGGTTCAGTGGTCAATATGCTTATTATTTCCTGTCTGATTGCTTCATGTTCAGCAGTCCATTCAAAACATCGCTTTTCAGATGTCAGCTCGTAAAGCGGCGCGCATTTTTGCGCAAAACTTTGCACAAAATTACGGAAATAAGAACACAAACCTAGAAATGATCTCAAAGAAGCTACGTTTCGTGGAGGTGGTAGTTCAGTTAAAGCTTTGATACGATCATTATGAGGGCGTATTTCTCCGTTTTGTACATGGTAACCCAAATAAACAACTGAATTTTTGAGGAAACTGCATTTATCAGGGTTAAATGAAAATCCTGCGTTTGACAAAACTTTCAAAACCTCCTCGAGACGTTCAAAAGCCTCTTCCTTTGAGGAAGACATGATTAAAAGGTCATCAATATAAGCTAGACAATAGGTATTGGCTAATTCTCCTAAAGCTCTTGTGATCGCGCGTTGATAAACGCATGGAGCATTTCTAACTCCCATTGCTAATCGTCGATATTGATAATGACCGTCAGGTGTTTGAAAAGCTAAAATTTTCCGAGAATTTTCCTCCACTGGAATAGCATAAAATCCTGACGCAGCATCGAGGGATGTAAAATAAGTTTGACCAGTTAACCTTGCTATTTGATCTCTAATTAACGGGAGAGGAAAACGTTCCGGAATCGTTCCTGAATTAATCTCGCGAAAATCCGTAACTAATCTGAGTCTCCCATTTTTCTTAGGTACAAGCAAAATCGGGGATGAAAATGGACTTGTACTTTCTTCTATTATTCCAGCATTTAATAGTTCTTTGATGTATTCACGAACTGCAGTACGATCTCGCGGATGTAAAGGATAAGGACGTCTATAAACGATTTTATTGGGATCAATTAGTTTGACTTCAAATTTGGCTGTTGTAACTTCGCGTCGAGGTAAACCTCTCGTGAAACTATCAGCGTATTTTTCTAATATAGTACGGAGTCTCTGTTGGTCTTCTGGGACAGTTAAATCTGTATCAAATTCTTCAATTACAGGACGAAATTTTTCTAAAGTCGAATCACCCATTGTTGAACCTTGAATTACTCGCGGACGGGAATTTTCTCCCTCCGTTGACGTTACAGACTCAACTTGTTTATCTATAATGGGGGTTTTGCATGGGATAGGCCAAACACTTTCGTTTTCTACTGGGTCAAGGTCACGAATATTTTGAATGGGATCATTTTCCAACTTGTTATTTGATTTATACTGTTTATTTTTAAAATTCAAATATTTAGATTTCAATTTTTGATTTTTCTCCTTTTCATCTACTTTTACAATTTCATAACGATCTTTCAAAACATTCACACTAATACCAGATTGCAAAATGTCCCGTCCAAGAAGAATTTCATGGGATACTACCCCTTGAGGAACAATGAAAAAAGTAACTGGGATGTCAATATTATCTACGGTGACAATGACAGAAATTTGTTCATTCACTAGGATTTTCCCAGCTCCTATTCCTGTTAAATTAACAGGATTCTTGTATTTTTGACCGTAAAATTGGGGTAATAGTTTTTCAGATAGTAGAGATGCTTCAGAGCCGGAATCGAAAATGAAAACAAAGCTCTTACCTTGATGTTCGAGGTTCCCAGTTGGATTTACTGAGCAGGCATTTACTCTCCTTTCCTGCTGCAAAGGTCTGAAGGCGGTCGGATTGGTATCCGTCTTCGCTGGGGGCGGTCCTGTCACTCTTTTGGGGTTGTTATAGCATCTCGTCCACTCGTGATTGTCCTTCTTACAATGATGACACCATCTCTTCTTAGGTCCTGATAATTGCTGTTGTTGGAACTTGGTGGTATTGGTGGAATGACCAGATGGTCCAGCTTGATTTTGCAAATGTGGAGATCCATTATTTGATTTCCACTTCTTGAATGAAGGCTCTTGGTGTCCAGGGAAAGGGCGTTTCTGGCCGTTTGAGGATCTAGGATTCCACTGTGAAGGTCCTTGATTTCCTCCATTTCGTGGTGGATATGTACCACCAGATCTTCTCTTACCAGCTTTCACGGCTTTTATTTCCTTCACCAATTCTGTCTCATCGATGTTTTCCCTTTTATATAGCCACGAACATATGTCTGGGTCGTAGCGACCAGCTAGGGCGGCGACTAGGAGTAGGCCGCATTCCTCTGAAGTTTTTCCTTTGAAAGCTCCTCTTACCTTCACTAGCTGTTCGTTTACTAACTTGCCAATATCTCCGTCCTTCACTGTTGATGTGATTGCTTGGAAAATAATTGCTCCGGGGGTGTCTAAGTGACAATATTTACTTCCGAAGAGTTCCTTGAAATTCGGCCAGGTGAGGTTGTCATCTACTGCTTCAGCAAGCCATTCGCTGGCATCTCCTCTCATTGCGTCGGTTAACGCCAATGCCAGCTCTGACTGTGTTGTCGTTCGTCCCTTCATCACAAGTTCTGCTGTTTTAATCCAAGTTCTTGGTTGTGTCTTGGCTGGGTCGAATTCAGCAAACTTTAATTTTGGTTGTCTGAGTGATGGGAGAAGAGTTCCCAGCAACTCAGCAAGACCACTTGGGAGCTGCTGCTGAGGAATTTGTTGAGGAGGATCTTCATTGGGGATTAAGTCTTGTTCCTCCTCTAGAACATCATCGGGAACGTCGTCATCGCCAGACATGTTTCTTGATGCGTAGGAACCCGTGGTAAATCACTCGCACTTTAACACTTTTTTTTTTTTTTTTTTTTTTAAGTCCAAAACTTCAAAAAAATTTTGCGGGCACTAATTAATGAGTTAATCAATCCCACTTCTGATATCGATAATGGTAATTAATTATTCGAAAATCAGAAGGTGAGGTGGATTAAAAAGATATTTTAAGATTCATAAAAGTTTAATTGTCGGAGAGAAATACAAGTTGACTCAAGGTCGTTTCAGAACTAACTGATTCCTAGTGTTGCTACACGCTTGCTCCTTCAGGAGGGATGGAGAACCGCGCAGGCGCAGTAGAGGGGTAGTTGTACCTACCCCTTCCCTCGTCCCGCTTCTGGGACTTGAGAGAAAATGGGAAATAAGGAAAAGGTAGGTCATGAAGTATCAGGCTGCTCAGAATAAAGAAATTATTTAAATAGGGTGAATTTGTACTAATACCGATATATGTAATTTAACAAGAACTTTTCTCCTCGTAAAAACTAAAACTCTAATTTTTGGATTTTACCCCAATACAATAGGTAGGTACTTATAGCTTTTCGTTTATCTTTGGTAAGGGAGAGAAAAGGTTATGGTATTGTTCTCTTCAAATGGACTTAAAATTACGGAAATTAGCTGGCCACACTGTGCCATGAGTGCCCTGAGTACCTACCAAGAGCTTCGCTATGCGACATGTTACTCATTCTAAACCGTACGTTTTGAGAAATCTAGGAGACCACGAAATATGTTTGATATTCCATAAATTGTTTTATTTTCCCCCAGATGCGGCAATGTTGCATCAATCCTTGAAATGGAGCCAAATAATGAGTTTTTCACGATATTCGAAGCCGCTCCCCAGGTAACCTGCTTTTTCACACTTAAGGGGCATATTTTGATATGAATACTACCTAACAAGGGGAATATCCTATTGTCTCTATTTCTGAAAATCGGGACCTAACCCATAGGTTTTAGTAGCGACAGGTACTACAGCGCCAGATATCGCTAGTACTGAAATACCTACCCACGATGGCTACCACTGAAGAAGGATTATCCATAATAACGATAATTAGTTTTTGGTATTCCAAATTTTTTCTCTGCAAGCTATCGTAAGTGGGCCCTCAGTTTGAAGGTACGGTTATAGATGGCTTTTGAATGCACAAACTGATCAAAGCACAAGTACAATATCAAAAGCATTAGCACAAGATTGCCTGTATGAATAACCCCAGTAAAATCGGTTCAGATCCCCAGTAAAATCGAATTCTTAAAAACGTGAATTCTAGAATCAAATGATAAGTATAGTATTTAGGTAATTAACATAAATGATGCTCCTGTCCAAGACAGGATTTCTTGCCCTACTATGATTAAATTGTGATTAAATGAATAAATTCTGTTACAGTCGACAAGAGTAGCATTTTTGCAAAAGAAAGTTCCTGACTACTTTTTATGATTTAGAAGAATTCGAGAAGAAGTGCGTTCCACTGTTTTTATTATTCTTCAATAAAGTGTAATAAATGTAATATTTACTTGTGATTTTGAAGTGTATTATTGCTGATTTTGCTTCCTTCAGGCTCTGGTGCCTTCAGAATGGAATCAGAAGGCAGAACCCAAAACGCATGTACGTTTGTTGGGTTTAAATCTATCCTTCAAGTTGAAGGCGCTAGCAGACTAACCTTGGAAAATATTGATTTTCACCTATAATAATTATTCTCATCCAAAACCTCTCCTGATTAGATCGTCATGATGAAGGATGAGCTCGAAAGCTGTTTTCAATTAAAAGTCTATTTACAGGGAACTCATAATCGTACTTCTATCCATTCATCATTGTTTAGAAAAGCCATTTCGCACTTTTAGCGAATTTTCAAGGAAAATGAAGCTATTGCAATGGCCTCCAAATTTTTAGAATGAACTTTTTCGAAATTTTTCTTCACTGAAATCCGTTTTGGAACATTCTGAAACGATCCCTGAAGTTTTTCCAAAAATCATATGTATGTATATGGCGTAACGTTAAGGGTGCACCATCGGCTAGGGATCAATTGTGCAACTAATTTCCAACAGAAAATGTCTCATCGCAATTTTTTTAGAGGCTTCGTTTTCGAGTTATTTCAATTTCAAAATGTTTCAAAATGTTATACGTGTTTTCGACCTTGTTCACTAAAACTGCCATAGTTCCGTTAATTGATGAAGTAAATTCAAATTTGATTATACCATTGGAAAAAGCATTAAATTACCTGTCACAATAGTATAAGTTCAATTTTAACACAGAATGTGTTTTTGCGATGACCTACCGAAAAAAAATCGTCACGAAAAAGCGACAGAAAAAACATCTGGTGATATGTTTATTGGTTGTCATGTTAATGTCAACTCCACATTTATTATTGTTGTTTTTTATTTAACGGATGACTAGTATCGCAAAAACACATTCTGTGTTCCTATGATTTCATACAGAGTATGGAAAAAGAAATAAACCGGGGGGTGCAGGGGGGCGGAGCCCCCCGCCGAGGCGCAAAGCGCCGAGTTTTGTAAAGAGATTTAAATGTGAAAAAATAAACATAAAGACAAAAATTAGTAAATTATTGAAAGTTTTCAGTTTTTTCAATCATTCCCAACTGAATGTACGGATTTTTCTCTTCCAGTAGTCCTAAAAGTTGGTCCAAAAGCTCACCTTTGCAACGGTGTGTTCAGATTTTTTTTAAATGCTTTTATTTTTGGAAAATTGTGTTTGTTGGAAAATTGTGTGTTTCCGGAGAAAAATCATGACATTTTTATCGAATTCGTGGGTTCAGCATGACGTAGTGACTGTTTCATCACTTGCGGGTGAATGAAGTTTGAGGAGGTTTTCCAAGAGATTGTTTTCGCTGAATTGAATAGTGCCACTCACAAGGCTGTGTGAGCATGGACCTAGTATCCAATGGACCGGTACTCCGTGCTGGGGATACTAGGTCCATGTGTGTGAGTACCTAAAACTAAATAGGCATCTAGGTAGGGTGATAACGACGTGGAAGTAGAAAGAATGTAGATAGGTACCCTTGTTCTCCTAATTGAACCCTTGTTCCTGTGGTGAAGTTTCAGTAGTTCTTATGGTTCGGATTATTGGATAATAGTTATCTACGTTCAAGTATTCTAACGATTTTATTTTATAAAATATTTTCAATGTGTCCCCCAGTTTGGGGACTACTACGTTCAAGTACCTTACTACCATATGAGTATTCGGACGAAAATTACGAGCGTTTTCTCAATTGTGTTGGTATCTTTCTGGTCCTCATCATTTTTACACAAACGATGATTACGTATCCGCGTTATTCGATGAGCAGAACTGCCCATCCAACTTGCCAGAAGTTTTTCGAATGTTAAACTTTCGACCGTGTGGTGTTGAAATCGCAAGAAATTCTTCCGAGCCAAAAAAATTTCGCTGTCTCGCTCAACTTTTCCACTAGTCGTTTCATTCCAAGTTTTCGTATCTTCTGATAGAGTTCCAGCAGTGGCAGACAACCCGAACGAGGGAGAGACGAGCGATGCCCGGAAATTAAATAGCATTGTGGAGCTAACACAGGGCGAGGAATGGAAGGGAGAGGTTATTGTGATATACTCGCACTGTAGACTTGGAATAGCATTAATGTGCTCCCCTCCAGCCTTCCGAGCCCTATTTCTGAAATTCCATTTACCCCATCTAAGGTCTTCCTATCCTCCTAAAGTGAAGCGACTCCACTAACCAGCGAAATCGTCAGTTTCTACGTAACTTTATTCTCCGTGATTTCCTCTGCGTTATTGTTAAAATAACGCTAAAGTGAATTTGTTTACAAGTCTTGGTTCTACGTTAGATGTTGCAGACGGCCCATTACCCATAATTCCTATCTAGTCGTTTACTTGGATATTTCCTCGTAAAAGTGTTTCCGATTCCACGATGAAATGTGCATGAAATTCCAAGATGAAAATAAAATTACCTTGAAATGCTAGGCACTAAAAATGTATAGGCACTTGATATAATACAAATAACTCCAATGACAGTCCTCCTAAGAATTGACATGAAATGGAAATGAAACCTATTCATGAATAAGGAGTACCCATCATTGTGTCGTCCATTTTATTCTGGAGCATTTAAAAGGTACTTACTGGAGGTAATCTACCAAGTGGGTGTGGCACGAAGCATCTACTTGACTACATGTACTGTTTGAATTTGAGATGAAGCAAATGGTTCCCTCGAAGACCCACCTTAGTATTATGTAACTAGAGACAGCAACTATTGAGTGTTTTTTTTTATCGTTAAACACTCAATTTATGGTTAAACATAAACTATATCTTGGATTTTGGGTTAAACGCTTTCTGGAGAGTTCTAGAACAAGGTATTTACTCTTAGGTACATGATATTCCATAAACTCCGTTGTTTCCGCTCACTGACCTCCAAGATTCATCCCCCCTCTACCATTATTTACCGCACTCCTCATCCACAATTCACCGAAAGGACAACATTATTCATAATTATGCTGCCGCAAGCTCTCCTCCCTCCTCCAGCTCTCCCTCACGCACCTACAGGCCCTAAAAACTTCCCCTCTCCTCGCCTCAATTATTTATCAAGGGGCTTACATGTTGAATTCATTGTCTCACGCATCTGCCTCCACAATCTTGTTAACGTCATGCAATATTGAATTCGCCTTCCTACCTGGTGAAGTGTCTTGCGATGTCAGCTGTAGGCGAAGGGAACCTGTGGAAGTTTGATGACCTGCGGAGGTTTTAGTTTATTATTTTCAATATCTAACTTTTGGAGTCGAGCAAGAGGAAAATGTAGGATCCGAAAATCCAATAACAAGAATTTCTTCTAACAATAAAATAATGGTGAACATGATCTAGTATGGTATTGTATGGCAATGTATTCGTATTAGTGCAAATTCGCCCTATTTAAATAATTTCTATATTCTGAGCAGCCTGATACTTCAAGACCCACCTTTCCTTATTTAACATTTTCTCTCAAGTCCCAGAAGCGGGATGAGGGAAGGGGTATAGGTACCCCTACTACTGCGCCTGCGCGGTTCTTCGTCCCTCCTGAAGGAGCAAGCGCGTAGCGAGAGTAGGATTTAGTAGGGATGAACAATCGGTATAAAAGTATCGATTTTTAGAATCAATTCGGAATCGTCTTCAAAGAATCGATTCTAAAAAAATCGTTTCTCTCAAGCATCGATTTTTGAAAAAATCAGGTTTTTCTTTCTAGCAATGGTTTTTTTTTTTGTTTTTTTGTTAATCAAACTTGGTAAGTAATTAATTATAAGTAGGCTAATGTTGTTATATATTTCTTGTTCTTTGGAATGGATTACGATATAACATATTGGTTTCAACTAATACGTAGGTAAGAAAAAGTCTTAAAAATATTTACGCGAACCTCCTAATTCTAACAAAATTTACGCGTCGTACTTTTTCTTAAAATCTTTTCTTTGATGGCGCCACTTGAACAATCCTAAACTCGATTTTGGAACCTGTTGATTTCCGCCTCCAAGCGATTTTTCGATAATCGATTCTTTGAAGCCGATTCAATCAATTCAGAAAATCATCCCTTGTTATAAATAGGAAAAAGAAAATGTTTCAAGGAGAACAATAATTTTCAAAATTGGCTAAACCCAATTTTTTAAAAATTTGAACCCCTCTACACCGATTTTGGGAAAATCGGGATAAAAGTATAGATTCTCAATTTTATCCTACTATCAAAAATCTATTAAAATATCGATTTTTTACAATAAAGAATCGATTTTTAGAAAATTCGGAAATCGATTGCCCATCCCTAGGATTTAGTCAACTCGTATTTCTCTGCGACAATTAAACTTTTATAAATCTTAATATATGTTTTTAATCCACCTGACCTACGAATAAAATCACTCGCGATGAGATTGTGGAAAACCATTCTAATAAAAACGGAGTTGAGTATTGTCTATTTCCACGAAAATAATGAGTCACAAGTTAAATCGATTTCGACGGTTAGGTCATCATCAGTAACAAACAATAACTGAAGGTACATCAGAGAGAGCATAGCTTAATAATATTAAGCTATGCTCCCTTTCACTTGCGACTATATATTATATATATTATATATAATATATAGTCGCAAGTGAAAGGGAGCTTGAATCCCATTGGTCGAGAAAGTGACCACCTCACCTTCTGATCATCATGACTCGGTTGTCTTATCATCAGATGTGTGATTTCTAATCCAATGACATTCATTAAAATTGATGTAGTGAGGAAATTTTCAGTGGTTTATTTTCTTTGAAATTCACTAAAAACTAGTTAGCGGACGTTATTTCTTCACTAACTCTTCAAAGGTAAGAAGAAAAAGGCCGGTGGGTGAGGTGGGGATGGGAGGGGAGGCTTACCACGTCAAAACTTTTAATGGTGACCCCCCTCCCTTCATTTACCTTTCATCAGGGTAGACGTTTCCCACTGGGAAGAAAATACCTCGGGGGAAACGCGCCTACCTTTCCCGGAAAAGGTGATGTTGTACCATCGAAACTCGAGCTCTGCTGAGACCTCGAAGGTTGACAGACTGGGAGAAAAGCTGTCAAGGATTTCGAGAGGATAACTTTTGAACGACGTGGGAAAAACGTCGAGTTGAAAATTCCGCCTTTTGAGGAAGGTGGCGCTGTAACGACAGCGTTTGTATTCGTACTTTGAAAGTGTTGGTTGAGTTAAATTCTTGATATTATACCTTCGAGTAGGTTAGGTACACAATTATGCGGAACAAGTCCAATTTGGACGGAGCTTCGAACGATTTCCACGTCGAACTGATATACAGGGTGTAAGCCTTACTGGTCTGCCGTACTGTACGAGTCGATTCTACACCTAATTTGCAACAAAAAGCGCCTCATAGCAAATTTTTTTCGCAAAAAGCACCTCATAGCAAATTTTCGTTTCCTAGTTATTTTAATTTAAAGATTTTTTCGTGATTTTGACCTTACGTCATTGAATCAGTCATAACTCCTTTATTCAGCTATGTATTGTATTGCTATAAATTGTAACTACAATTTGAGGATACCGTTGTAAAGAACATGAAATTTCCTATCGAATAGGCTCCTTACCTTTTTTGACCGACTTCAACGCGCCGAAGGCGCGCGAAAGAGGAGGTACTCAATTCGGGTTATCGTGGGACGACGTTTTTTTTTTTTTTTTGTTTGTCTGAACACCTTGCATTTCTTTATTCTGGTACCAATCTGTCTGATTCTTTTTGAAATGCGTTCTACCAGTATCCGTGGTGGTTCCGTTTCAAACAGATTTCATTTTGCTTTTTATAGGTCAAGGTTTAAGACATAAAAAAGAAAATTTTACTTAATTTGGGAAACCTTGAATTTTTTCAATCGCAAATTGAACTACGAGAACCAATATTTTTTCAAGATGCAAGAAAAGTCAAAACTGCATCAAAATCTCAGCTTTTCAATGGTATAATTAAAAATGATTTTTACAACCAAATTTAGGGGACAAATTTGTGTTTGAACGCGGAAAAACGAGCATTTCTTCAACGAAATCAGCGATCCGCCTTGACGATCTGAGGGGTCGGACGATGGGAGTGGGTGAGTGGGCGCCGCAGTAGACCGCAAGTACTCCGGAAACAGGAGGCCAGAGCGCTGATTTCGTTGAAAAAATGCACGTTTTTTCCACGTTCAAACACAAGTTTCTCCCTTACATATGGTTGCAAAATATTTTTTGATTATACCATTGAAAAGCTGAGATTCTGATGCAGTTTTTACTTTTCTTGCATCTTGAAAAAATACTGATCCTCGTAGTTCAATTTGCGATTGAAAAAATTCGAGGTTTCCCAAATTACGTGAAATTTTATTTTCAGAGGGCTTTGTCATGTCATGTACCTTTACTCATAAAATAGGTAAGGAGCCTATTCGATAGGAAATTTAATGATCTTTCCAACGGTATCCTTAAATTGTAATTACCATAGATAATTAAAGGAGTTATGACCAATTTAATGACGTAAGGTCAAAATCACGAAACAAATCTTAAAATTAAAATAACTCGGGAACGAAGCCTTTTATTTTGCTAAAAGACATTTTTTGTTGCAAATCAGTTGTAGAATCGATTCGTGCATTATGGCAAACCAGTTAGGGTTACACCTTGTATATTCTTTATCTTCTTCTTATCTATTGAATAGTGAAAATCTTTGTATCTGAGCAATAGGTAAATTGAAATGAGTCCTCCATAATCATCAATATCATCCTTGTAGTTTTCCGCCATGGGACAATCATTTCAACACTTCATGGGGACATGAAATCAATCTTTCTGCTGCGAGTTCTAGTTCCACGTTAGATCATCACTTCTCTGTGACATTTTTCAAAGAAAAACGACATTCTTCGACACAGTGATAGTTAATATCCTTGGTAAGTAGTATTGTCTATTTCTCACAACCTGATCGCATGAACTAAGAGGGAAGTTTGGGGCTGGCCCAAGGAGAATACACATTGACTTCATCGTGATCAGATCAGCAGGAATCTATTTGAAAAAAGTGCCCAATCATAATCACAATTGGGAACAATCAGTGGTAGTTCGACGAATAACAACTAGTTTTCTTAAATTAAGAGCTATTTTCAAATTAGGCGCCTTTTCCTTACAGAACTAATATTTTCTTGACTAATCGAATAGGCCCCCACTCATTTGTGTCCCGGTGGAACTATTCCTCGTCCAAAAGCTGGTGCTGCACTCTGCCTGCTGGAAGAGAAATCGTCGTAAATGGAAGTCTGAATGAGGCGAACAGGCGGCGCGCCGGCAATAAAATTAATCAAGCTGAAAATTGTAAGTTACGGATGCAGCCTCTTATCAGGACCACACAGCTTTCTTGCCCTCCACATTTCCTCATTGTATTCCCTCTCGCATTTCATTTCTCCAACCATAATTTCATCCCGTTAATTCATCAAAAACCCTGGATTTTGCTTCAGTATTCGCCGCATCCATAATACCACTTATATTTTGACATTCATTGAGCCATTGTGGTCCTTACGTTTCCTTAGCGTTGGAGAAAAAAAGTATTTCAAGTTAGGAGGAATCAGGTAGTTTATTCAAGGGAGTTTTGGGCCGGTTAGGGGGCCACCTCTAGGCCAGTTTAGGGTGTTTTACTTACGAGTGGCTTTGGAGTGATTTTTGAAGGAAAATAACCGTTTTTTATATCTCAATATATTTACATTGGAAATTTCATGTTGATTCCAAGAATACCATAATATCGACACCCTTGTCTAAAACCACGAATCAAAACATTCAAAATTTTCAGGAGAGCAAAAAAACGTTTAGTTCCTAGTTAAAGTTGTCTTTCTGATTTAAAAATAATCGTGTTATGACAACCTTGACAACCTTCTCCAATAAGGGGAGTAGAGAAAAAATTTCTTAAACGGATTTATGGCCACGAAAACTCTCATACGTGGTATTCGGAACCAAAACTGATTCTGATACGTACTTAGTATTGTCATCCGAGAAAATAAAAATAAGAACAATTTCGTGGAAAAATGTATCTTCTCGCGCCACCTGTTGGGGATCGAGAACTACCATACCAGCAGCAGCTGTACATTGGCTTCTCCACGGAATCCACGTACCAACCATCATAACTTCTTTCTTATGCCCAATTTAAATTTTCGTAATAAGGAAAACTAAAATTCACAGTCCATTTCTCCTCAAATGCCGGGACAGGTATCCTTCCCCCACTTACCACTGAGCCCAGTGTTTGGCAATCCAAAAACTATATTGTAAAATACCACCAATACGTGCTAGATTTCAACCTTGTTATCACGTGCCAAGGAATGGGTATCGCAGTTGGTGACCAAACAATCCACTCCCTGCTCTTCGTGGATGACCCGATCATCAAGGCTCAGGATCGGCGTGATGTGTTTATGCTCAAAAAGCTCAACGAGGCATTCCGGGCTGCGGGGCTTACAATAAATGCTGGTAAAACAGAATATTTGGTTGTAAGTGGAGACGATTATGACATAGAGGTGCCTGGGCTGTGAAATCCGTCGAGCAGTTCAAGTATCTGGGTTCAATCCTCGATAAATCCGGGACGAGTGGGGCTGATATCGACCGTCGTATCCAGCTTGCTAGGACGGCGACAGGATCCATGAATGGGATCCTCTGGAGTCGGGAAGTACATCTGCGCACAAAGAAGTTGGTTTTGAACGCCATCGTGGAAAGTATTCTGACTTATGGAGGGTAGGGGTGGTACCTCATCCAGAGGAATCGTCAAAGGTTGGCTGCTGTGGAGATGGACGGGTTGCAACGGAGCTGCAGGGTGTCCCGATTGAAGAGGATCCGTAATGAAACCATCAGGGAAACAATCGATCAAACAGATCTGTGGTTGCTCTTCTAGATAGAAAAACCCTGGAATGGTATGGGACCTCTGGCGCAAGTCAGAGTCGAGATGGCTGAAGAAGATGTTGAACTGGTCGCCGAGGGAGCGTCGAAAGAAAGGCCGTCCTAGAGTTACATGGAGAGGAGGAGTTTTTGGCTCTATGCGAAGGCTATCTTTGGACGACGACCAGTGGCAAGACAGAAGATCTTGGAGTCAAGCGATAACCCCTGACAAGGGGAAAGACCTTCAAAACTAAAAAGTAAGTTATCACGTAGATCTTCTGACTGCTGAGAGCGCATGACTGAGGCTGGTTACTGGATGGCCAGAGACTTGTTGGATGACTTTGTTGAGGTATACTAGTACTAGAAAGAGAGTCTATGTAAAGTTGGAAGAAATTTAACCTGATGCAGCCAAGGATACTGTGGTAAAAAGAATAAATTATTTGAGAAGTACCACGTGAAAAGAAAATAGCAGGTTCGTCAATAAAATCTGGGGCTTCTCCAGTTGTTATTTACTGGTTCCACAGTTGGCCCAGTCAAGAGAGTGAAGTGTGTAGCAGGCTGTTTGATGAAGTACTGGCAAAACACCAACAGAGCAACGTCATCATCAAATGTTATGGGAGGGGACATGGTTATAACTGTATAGGTTTCCTCACAAGCTTTGCACTACCGTATGGAGGTTCTGTCAGGTTCTAGCAAGCCTTCGAGGATTTCCTCAAAAGATTCCTCTGCGGCCATCCTCAGCGTGTGTACCCAGCCTAATAATCTCAGGGCATTTTGTGACAGTAGGCTACGCTATGAATGGGGCCAGTTACCAACTTGGCAGGCATTTTTAAGGTTGTCTCGAAAACTCAAACAAACCCAAAAAAATCCATTATCCGGATTGGACAGTAGGAACTCTGGTTTAGAATAGACGATACTGTTTTGGCATTTCTGAAAGTTGTGCCAATTCAGCAAACATTACATGATATTGGTTTTTTTCTGAAGGCGAAAACCCGTTGCAGGTAGTTATGAAGACTGTGGAGACTAGGAGTGGGGAGACTGCCCTTTAGGGTTCGACCTTTCAGCTCTGCTGGAGGAGGCATTTTGAAAAAAGTCTTTATAACCAGTCTTTCGCCCTCACCCTATTACCTACCGGGGGAGAGTTAAGAGAATTTTAATAGCAGTTACGCCCTTAAAGGGAAGTTGAAGGGCGGGGATAGAAACGCAGCTATGAGGGATTTTAGTGGCTCGTTTTGATGCTGAAGGCTGCGGCAGTACAATGTTATGTTATGACGGGGTTACGACTGACTATAGGTTACTGAACTGCGAAGTGAAATTCCAAGGGGGTCACCAAGATTATAGCGGCAATGTTTGATATTAATTTTCTCATTTGAACCTCCATAGGCCCAACAGCTAGTAGACGGGGAAATGCCCTAACATGGCGTACGTATCCTGTATTTCATAGTTGTCTCCTAAATAGAGTTATTATTATGTAAAAAGGTAATTATATAAGATAAATGGATCTCTCTACTTCAAAATGAATTATGCCTTTAAGCACTAAATAATCTATTTAAGGCATAATGTCCGCGTGTATTATGCCTTCAAGTACTAAGTGATCTATTTAAGGCTAAAAAGTACCACGATCAATCAAACAACTACAAAAACACAAAAAAATGGAATCGGTTAAGAACAACATGTTAACCCCCCTCCCCCCTTAAAATTTGATGTTTTATGTAATTTTCAGAGGTACGTAGATTTCGGAAATCAAATTTTCCATAAGGTAGGTAAGTCTCTAGTTGTGCCCTAAAGAGTTTGTTTGGTGTCAGTTACTTCTAAGGAAGGAAAAATTAGGGTGGTAATTTCCAAAACGTCCATATTAATGTTCTCGTCGTCAGCCTGAACCCAGAGTGTTCAGGCCTAAAATACGTTTTTGGGCCCTATGTTTGGGACTTTGGAATTTCTTATACCAACTTATATTTGTTTAAAATGTTAAATTTCAGAAAACGTTTCAGAATGTTCCAAAACGGTTTTCCATGAAGAAATGTTTCAAAATTTTCCATCCTAAAAATTTTGTGGCCACTGCAAAAGCTTCTTTTTTTTGAAAATTCGCAAAAAAAAAAAAAAAAAATCCGTCCTTCCGAGTACTCAGCATTTTCCTCAGTTACCATGGACCGATTCTGGTGAAATTTGGTATTTAGGCATCTGGGGTCTAGTTGTGCCCTGAAGGTTTTGGTTATCGTCAGTCACTTCTGACTTCTATTTTTCATACGAAAAATAGGGGTGGAAATTTTCAAAACGTAGCTCAATCATTTTTGATATGAAGGAATGGTTTTTTTCATCAATTTAGAATATAATTTAATTGTAGAATCGAACGAGACCACCCTGAGCTCTGTCGGACAAACCGTTCCTGCCTATGAGGCCTCGAGGGTTGAACTTACGATAGATCGAAAACACGAGTGTGAAAATAGGCCTCACCTCAATTCAAGTTTTTGCTGATCAAATGCGGTCACTCAGTTAGGCTTCCTTCTCAACCAACAATCAAATTTCGTAACGTAGGCACCCACAACTTGCGGATAGCGATGTTATTGGTGGTAGGTAATTATTAATAATGGCAAAGCCTTGTTCTTTGCATGCGGGATCTGTAGGTACTCATATTAAAATAAGAAACCATTGTGTAATAATTATTAGAGTTTTTTTCATATGATTGTTGGATTCAACGTACGTGGTTAAAACGTTAACTATCAAATTTAAAACAAATTTTTAAAACAAATTTTAAAACAAACTAAACAAATTTTTTTTTCTCACATCAAGACATGCTGACAGGCCTTATACAAGAGGACTCTTTCTTTGTGGTATATATTTTGGTTTGAAGTCATGTATTTGAGGATTTGTTCATCTGCAAAGCCTTGTTACACACATTACTCATTGAAACGTTCTAAATTTTAAGGGATAGGATGTATGAGTCTGTCATAAAAACTGGCTTCGCCCAGGGTAAGAAAGATAGTGTTGCATTATGGGTTAAAATAATAAACCAAAAAGGCAACTCATACAAGCTAGGACCCTTGAGGTGTACCTACAGAGAATGAAAGGGTGCTTCTTATAACAATGAGCTTGGACCCGAACCAACGGGCGCTCTATCGCCTGGAAACCATCCGAGTTTTCCCCGACAGTCTTTTCCTTTTCCCCAGCAGGTTTTTCCCCTCGTGAGGGTGTTCCAACCACGTAGAAAACCGGGGCGTCGTGGAGATGATATCGGGCGTAGTTAGTGCGCTGCTGAGCCACGAAAATGTCCTTTTTATATCCTGCAAGTGCGGGGAGTTTGCCATCATGCCCTTTTCAACCTCCTGTTATCGTACGCAACGCGAAATCCGAACTGCAGACAACCATTTCTTCGAGTACCGTCTACTTGCTACCTTCCTACCCTCAAGTATGATATACAGCTGGCCATCAAAATAGTAGGTATCTCCACTGCACTCCATGCTGTGTAGCAAAATGATCCCATACATATCCCCACCCAAACTAGTAGTCTATTAACCCTCGGGCACCTGTGGGGAGGTACTGCATGCCGATACTCTTTAAAATTTCCATTTTTCACCTATACCTACACATCGTTACCAGTAGATTGATACCCGAATGCGCCAATTTTATTTCACTCCTATTAATTGTTGTTTTCGGTCACGTGAAGTGAAAAGGTCACCTGCGGTACTGTATGCCGTCCGCAGGATATTAGCCAATCATTCAAGAATGTCTCTTTCATATCCCTGATGTTTTTACCGAAAAAAAAACATGATAATTTTTCGGTCGTTTCGCTATTTATTTCAGAGCAATAAACTATGCATTGAGAACCGTAAAAATCAATCACACCAAAAATTTGAACTATTTGAAATCGGATTTTGTATCGTGATTTTTCTGCGGAACTAATTTAGAAAAAAAGCCAAAGTTATCATTTCAAAGATTTTTAAATGATGAATAGCGTGGTATATTTTATTTGGCCTCAAAACATTGAATATAGTAGATTATTATCAGTTTAAGAGTAAATTCCGAGAGGGCGGCATGGAGTACCGCCCGCAGGTTGATTGCTTCGTCCAAGACCGTGCCCGAGGGTTAAGGTAAAGTCAAGTACTTAGGGCAGATTTTGCTTTATTAACGAATTTCTTCTGTAAGTGACCTAACCTTGTGTACTCTACGCGGGCCTTAGTTTTTTACTGATTTGCGGGGTTCTTTGAATTTATTATTTTCAATAATAAACCTTCGGAATGGACCAAAAAGCCAGTTTAACACCCCCCCCTCTTTTCAAAATTTGATAGTTTACGTTTTAAAGTGTAATACGTAGATTCCGAAAATTGAGGCACTTTCCTTAGTTACAAACCGATTTTCATGAAATTCGGTACCAATAGGCTCCAGTTGGAGTCTAGATGTGTTCTGAAGAGTTTGGTTAGTGTCAGTCACTTCTAAGGGATGAAAATAGGGGTAGAAATTTTCAAAACGCCCTAGCTCAAGAATTATATACAGAGTATTGTTTTTCACCTATTTAAAAAAGTATTACATTTTTAGAATCGAATGTGACCACTCAAAGCTCTGTCTGACAAACCATTCGCTCCCTATAAAATCTTGAAGTTGGGACAAATGATAAAGCAGAAACTCGAGTGTGAATCGCAGAATTCAGCTGATCAAATGCGATATTTTTTTCATTCTTTGAATATAATTTTATGTCCCATAGCAATCAAGAACTAAATTTCGTTATGAGGCGTTATGTAAGATATGACTCACATAATATGAGATATTATCTCAGGTAACTTATGTTTCGCTGATAAGTGTTTCCCGTCAAAGTAACGTTGATAGTGAACCTTGAGCGAAAATATGGTTGGTAGGTACTAATAATTGAAAAGTACATAAGAAACAAGAAAAATAATTTGCATAATACAGAACCTTTGAATAATAATTTGCACCGTTTAAATTTCTCGCTTCAATTAAAATTTCAAATCGCCCTGGCTCAAAAACGTTTGTTGTGAAGATATCAATTTGATAGTATTGAATTTTTAAAATCGAATGAGACCACCCAGAGTAGGACCAACCGTGTATTTTGTAACATTCGCCCTTTCGAACGGGAGGGGACGTCCACAGAAACAAGGGGTGAACACAAACAACAGAACGCATTTTATCATAATCATGTAATCATAATTTTTGAGAGTTCAAACATAAATACACAGTCAATAAGACCTGAGAAGACAATGTAACATTCACGAAATGTTTTTACAATCCGCATACTCACGACCGGTACTATATGAGCATAGAACATATCAAGTTACACAGATGAGAAAAGTCTGCGTAAAAACACGTAAATGAACTTTCATGGCTTCCACAGCATTTAGTTTTCCATATTCTTACCATTAATTTAATGATAATAATTAAATATTCAATTCGTCAGAATTCGGTGAATAATGAACCGATATCATCGATAGCAAAACGCTCTCATTATTATTAATTTGTATTTTGTGTGTCTACGCCGAAATATAAGCACGACAACACAGTATGTAAGAACGCAGTTGAATAAAATAAATAATAACGATTATTATTCGGTTCGAACTTGACCACCTAAATTACGTCATGTTCACAAAAAATCAAAATGTTCACTCGCATTTCGAACAAAGGTGATCCTGTAGAATCAGATTCAGTAATATAAGAACACCTGTGGTCACTTGGTATTTGTTTTCGATGAATAGAATAACAAGGTTTAATCTTAGTCTGCGTTCCTTACAATGAGCGTCGTCGAAGTACAGCCAATTTTAACATTAAATATATCAAAATTTGATGTTGATACATTTAATGTTGATACATTTAATGTTGATACATCGTTTCGCACAATAAATTACGATGAATGAATAATAATGAAATAAGTACTTCATTATTTTCATGTTGAATATCTACATAATTTAACACGCAATCTGTAATTGCATTGTAATTTGTAATGCATTTTAATTTGTTCGTGGGGGCTTCTCTAGGCTATATTACGGCTTGATGGTACCAACATAAGTATACTAATAAGAACTATGACACTTTTATACTCGTAAATAAGGGTGATCTTGATGCCCTGATTCAGCACTATAGGAATTTCTGCGTTCAGCTAGCAATTTGCTTTCTACACAAAATAATGAGATTATCTCTTAAGTCTACTTTTCTTACAATGAGGCTCTTCGAAGTGTTGCCAATTCATACGTTTGACATGCAAAGTTTTTACTAAAAATTATCATGTTTATATTTTATGATAATTAGCTTTAATACAAGTAATTAGCATGTTGTTATAATTTGCATCTTACTTTCTTATCATACAAAATCATAGTAGCAGACCAGTCCACTACCATAATTACATCGTGTTGAATTATATATTACTAACACCAACTGGTTGTTAGTATCAAAGAGTCACTATCATTGATGTAGGTAATAATCATCGCTATAACTCACTAACAGAGTCAATGATGTTCGGAGTAATAATAAAACTCTCTGAAACACCGAACACTAGTTTTCAATGACTAACGAGAAATATATACAGCACAGCACTAGAGAAATACTATATGAGAAACGAAGTTGATTTGTCTTGATAATTCACGATTTTTCTTATTCTCTGAAAATGGCTGACGGTTGGCTCTCCATCGAGGAATCCTTCGATGGGTTGAATCTCCTCTTGTTGTCTGAATTCGATCCGACGAGGTGACTGGTGATGAAAACTCAGGCTACGGGCCCTTATCAGTTCTCCGTCCAGCAGTATGAAATCGAACACTGGGCTGGGGAATGATAAGGGTCCGGAGGTGAGTGACAATTTTGAGATCCGCTCTCGTCTGGAACAAGCGAGAAAATTCATGTTAGTCACTTGAGAAGGTGATAATAATATAATATATTATAGCTTATATAATAATTATTATATATTATAGCTAGGTATATTATACTAGCTGAAAACTATCATATCTGTATGGGTTGAGTCCGGATCCTCTAAATCCGGACTACTAAATTTTTTTAGTTGAACAACAGAACTGAATTACTTTTTAAATATTAAGTACCTACGTAAAAATGCTGCAAATCATTGCCAAAGGTTTATTATTTTCTGTATAGATCACCCTTCTGTATAGATCCCTACCAACCGTAGGTACCTACTACCTACTAGGGCATTTTTGAAAATTTCAACCCCAACCACCAACCAAATGAAAATGAAGGGTTGAAATGTTCAAAAATGCCCTAGTAGGTATGTTTTTAGTACCTAGGTATTTTATTTCGAGAGTTTTCAAACTAGGGCACTCTTGAAAATGTCAACCCTCAATTTTCACCCCTTTGAAGTGACTGGCATCAACCAAAAGCTTCGCGGCACAACTAGACCCCAAATGGAGCCCATATACCAAATTTGAACCAAATTGGTCCAGGGTTGCTTAGAAAAGTGCCGCGTACGGCGGACGGACGGAAAATTGTTTATTCGATTTTCGGATTCTACGTACCTTGAAACGTAAAACATCAAATTCGGAGGGGGGTGAAATTTTTTGTTCTTGCTCGATTCCAAAGGCTTATTATTGGAAATAATATACCAAAAATGTACAGCGACCAGTGTATAAGTTGTACGGATTTGAGGATGGTTTTAAAATGTTCCTTAATAAGTCTACATAAATAAAAAATTAAAAAAAAAAAATCGAAAAGATCTTTTTGTTTGGGTACCCAACTCTCTTAAAAAGAGTCAACTTAGAAAGTTAAGTAAATGATTGAAACTAAAAATAAAGTTCTGATATTTTTGTCCAATAATATCGGATATCGATTGTTATGTCGGCGTGTCGTCTTGTGAAGGCGATGGCCTTCATGTCGGCTTGTCGATTTCTAATGGTCCCTACTCAACGAAGGTGAAGTCTTACTGCCCGGCGCGTTTCCGCCTACTTACCGCATGCAGGAGCGGAACTCCAGCTCAGCCGCGTATCCTCGGCGCGATTGCTCGCCGACCGGAGGGAGGCTGTATATTTACCTAGCTCCTAGTTGGGAGCAGACAACTCCTAGGCGAAATGGGAGCGGAGGCTGGTACAATGAGCCTACTGATACTTCCGAGAAACTTGGGGCTTCCAAGATGTGACGTGGGAGAGCAAGAAATAATCAAGTCGATTTGTTGTAGACGAATGCATCCAAGTGAAGCCCTGAGTTCTCCTTTTATACTACTTTAACACGGAAAAGAGAGAGTGGAGGAGGGTGATGTCAAATGACGTGTTTGTCACCCGTACCTCACTCTACCTACCCTTCCCTTGTGTCCTTTATTGGAGAACTAACATATTCGAACATATGAGTCATTACATCGATATTTTTCTTTCGATAAGTATATATCGGATATCGATATTTTTATTCGATACATCATTTGACATCAATATCGATATTTTCTTTTCGATATCTCACCCCTTTTTCAAAATAATTAAATAATTCGAATTTTCAAGGAGTTACTCTCATTCTTCCCTCTCTAATAACACTTTACGTAGAAGCATGAAATGGCGAGGTATAATTAATTTTAATGGAGGAAGTTAGGGAGGATGTCAGCGAGGCTTTGCAGGCCTCGACACGTGTTGAGTTTGAGGGCCTGATGAGATTCAGAGGGGCGGGAAAACTGCCGAAACTGTACTTTGTGGCTTCTCTTCCCTGAAGGAATGCCTGGAATGTCCCTCTCTCTAAACCGAGAGTCAAAAAGGGGAGAGAAGGGCTTCATAACCCTTAACCGTAGTAGCTGAAGGGATGGTGCCTTAGGTGGTGCCTTCACGGCTGCGGGAAACAGCGACTTCGAGTGAAACCTGAGAAATGGAGAGGGAGTAATCCCTCCATCGGGTCGGGATAAACCGAGAAGTAGCGGGGAAGAGGGGGAATAGATGAAAGGGGAAGGGGGTCAAATTCTAAGCTAACCTGTAATTTATGGCTCCTTAGAAGACAGGAAGAGGACTTCAACAAGAGTTTACAATTAGGAAGACTCTCCCTGAACGCGGTCTCTTCCTCCTTAACCGATATAAATTGTCTTCCCCTTTTCCGTCTCTCTTTCTCCTCTTCTCTTTCAGATCTCACTCTCTTTCTACACCACCGCTTTCCTCCGACTCTTGTTTTCTCACCACCAACGTCACCCCCTCTTGTTTTCATCCCTGTGTCGCACGTGGATTCTCCAAGAGTCATAACTTTGTTTTTTACTTTCCTCTGCTCAATTGAAAGGAGAGTAATGAAATCTTCTTGAAACGGTCCTATACATTTTCTAAAAACATGTAAAAGAATTCATGTTACTAGTGTCTAATGGCATATTTTTCTGGCTTTTTTTCTTTTTTATTTCAAATCTTCTTCCCTTATTCACTTTACCTAAAACTACTTCGAATCAACACCTGAATACTTGATTATTTGATTTAGAACACCTTAAGTAATACATATCGTATATTGACAATATCTTTGACATGAAATGAATCTAAGATTTGATGTAGAATGATTAGAGTTTAAAAAAAGTCTGCCAAGTGGGTGTGGCACATAGCTTTCTCGTATCCATAACCCGATTGCATGGATGATCCGATGCATAGTAAATAATCTCAAAACATCAATCTCTAAATGCACTCTCTCTTGCACTACCCTCATTGGGGACCATCTACACGTCATCCCACAAAGTCTCTGAATATTGTTAGAAAATGTAGAAGTTATGGATGTTACAAGGATTTCACGTTTGCGCATGCGCACAAAATATTTTTAATTTGGTGGCCATGATTTTCATAGGGGACCGTCTCCACCTCAACTCGCATAATTTCTGAAAATTTCACCGAAATCAGATTGGAAATGTAGAAGTTATGGACGTAACAAGGAAATAAAAGTTTGCGCATGCGCTCTGGTCGGTACCTGTCAACGGAACCGGATTCATTCCCTTAAAGAAACAGCGCTCTGGTCGGTACCTGTCAACGGAACCGGATTCATTCCCTTAAAGAAACAGCCTTCAGAGAAAAGACTCGGCAAGCTTTCGGTTGGTCATTTCCAACAAACCCATGACTGCGAAATGCTATCAAATTGCAGGTTTCACCTCCTCGGGTCACCTACACCCACGGAGGTTTTTCCCAGCACAAACCTATCCAAACCGCTACTGGCCCTTACCAAAGGGCTAGGACTCTTTGACTAGGAACAGAATCCGCGGAATAGCACAATAAGGCTTCAGCGCTTTGGGTTTCCAACACCCTGATCCGCGGATTCATCTACAATCCAACAAACCCGCGTAAACTTTCCGCCCGAGTCGGAAATCCGTTACTTTGTGATCAGAAAGACCATAAGGCGTAATTATTGCGATGTCACAAAGCGATCTTATAAGGGGTAGAGATTTTTTCCCATCAATACCTCCGCATGGAATGCAATATGGTGATTACAGTCCGTGCATTCAGTCAGGGGTTGATGATTTTCATAGAGGATTATCTACATGCCAATTCGCACAATCCTTGAAAAAATCATCGGAGTCGGATGAGAATTGTAGAAGTTATGGCTGTGGCAAGTATTTTACGTTTGCGCATCCGCAGCGGCTACTATCAGCCCGGCAGACAGGCAGACAGACATGGAACCAAAATTGTTCAGGAAGGTCTAAAACGTAAAACGCAAGTGGAAATTTTGATTTTGGAAAAGATTTTTTTTTCAACTTTGAAAAGTGAAAACAAAGCTTCCGCTACGTTGGTAGACTCGGAAGCCAAAATAATACTAACTGAAGCCTGAAGAGCTAAATTTATTTAAAAATTTGGTGAAAAATCGCTCATAAAACTGACAAAATGAAAGGAAGGTAATCATTTTCATTCATAATAATCATTTTTTATAAAAATTAAATTGAAAATGAATTTTTCATGCATCTGGAATTGTACCTATTGTTACGAACTCAAGTTCACTTAAATGCAATGGGGGTGCGCCTGATTTTTTTAAAAATTTTTAATCGAAAGTAGACCTCATCCTGAGAATTTTGCCGCCATCCGTTCTGTTTTTAGATGAGTTGATCTTTTTCTATGATTTTTCAAAGTTTCGAATGTTTATGACGTCACGCACCGCTCCCGCCCAAACGGGACCCCCCAACCCACCGTGACGTCATAGACCATTAGAAACTTTAAATAATCATAGAAAAAGGTTTTCTCACGCTAGAAGGTCGCGGTTGGCGTCAAAATTCTCAGAATGAGGTCTAGTTTACATTTAAAATAACAATAATAAGTTTTTCCGATCCATGCGCACACCTCATTGATTGATGAGTTCACATCACGGCCAATTTGTGTAGAACCATATTTCGTTTGTGTGAGATTGACTACTCAATGTAACACTCGAGGAAAACTGTTGACTAATTTATATTTGAATTCCAACGTTTCATAACGTTCCATTCAGCGTGATTCGAACTCAGTTGGAACTCGACTGACCCTCCCTCCACTATTCACGCGGAAACTTGGTAAACGCCAACTGTCGGTCAAACGACCAGCAGATGACCGCCCGAACTTGGGGCTGTCAGTAATTTGTGAAGTTTGGGGAGGGCGGCTCGTCCTAAGTAATCATCGTGATTGATTCCAATACTTCGGCCGATGTCATTTGTGAGTTCCGACTCTGACCAAAGGCATTGGTGGAAGCTCGACCGACAAACGGTGGAAGACAATACAGCGTGTCAACCTTTCGGGCACCCCACAGTGCAGGATTCGATTCTACTACTAATTTGCAGCAAAAAATGTCATCTAGCAATTTTTTAGAGGCTTCGTTTTCGAGTTATTTCACTTTTAAGATTTTCCCCGTTTTTTCGTGTTTTCAGTAAAACGGTTAAAACGCACCGAATTTTCATGGAAATTTAAATCTGAATACAACGTTGAAAAGAGCGTAAAATTTCCTGTCTTCTTGATGGAAAAACCATTTTTTTAATCGGAAAACGGATGAAAATTGGACCTGAAACGAAAAATTGGTCAAAACTTGGAAATCTCATCTTTTTCAAACACTCATAGGTTCTGTAATCCGGCGCGTTAATTATTACCTGCAGGCCTAAAAGATGCGCAAAAATCTCAGCTTTCCAACGGTATAGTCAATTTCGAAAGTGGAGCTTATCACAGAAATTTGAGTTTGAAAGCAGAAAAACGTTAATTTTTTTAAACGGAATTAGCGCTCTGCCAAGACGATCCTGAGGGGAGGGGGTGGCAGAGTTGGGCAAAATCATACTCGTGAATATGTTTAAGATTTGTAATGACAAAATATGTTTTTATATGGCTAAAATATGATTAAGTTTTTATTCACTCATAAGAGTATGATTAAAATCATAATCAATGTATGAATAAGATTAAATTCGTGATCAAAGGAAATGAGTATAAATGATTCAACATAGAAATCGATAATTAGTCACAGAAAATTTTTGATTAATCACATAAATCTAATTGGGAGAAGGTCGAAGTTGTCAATCCAGAACAAGCTTACATTGTACAAGTCCTTAAGGGGGTCTCAGTCGGTCGCCGTTCGTTCTTAGTATTTCGCGATATTGAAAAGTTGTTTCAATTTTAAAATGTTAAATGATTTTAGAAAAATGGGGAAAATTACTGAATAAACGGGTTTTTCCATGTTTTTTCCTCATTCCTCTGGCAATTATTGTTCGATTTTGATGATTCTAGCAACAATTTTTCAGTTTTTCAATTTCCAAGGCCCATGCTTTAATGAATTTCTAAAATCCTCGAAAATGTCTAGTTTAGCTAGTGTGTTTAGTTGTGCTAGTTTGTTTTATGGGAAAAACATAACTGAATTAACGGTTTTCCCCATTTTTCTCCGGAAATTATTGTTGGATTTTGATGATTCCAGCGGCAATATTTCAGCTGTGCACTAATGAATTTTTAAAATCCTTTAAAATTTCCTATTTAAGTACAACTTTTCAAGTTTTTGCCCCTTCGATTTGGCCAAATACTGACCCGGTACGAGGTACACGACTGAGACCCTCTTAAACCAGTCTGGACTCATGGAGCTCAGCTTCGGGGATGTACGGCTCAGTCAAATCGAGACATCCAAAGATTCCAGAACAATGTGCTAAGAACGGTTGTAAATGCACCATGGTACTTTCGAAACGAACGTCTCCATGATGAGCTTCGGATCGAAACAATAAGCGATGCTATAAAGCGACAAGCTGTGAGACACCTACAGCGGCTAAGATGTCATCAACGAGAAAGCTGTCCTACTCCTTGATACAAGTGATCTCATCATAAGATTGAAGCGTACCAAACCACATGACCTAGCTCAATTGTGAAGCAGTGAAGTGAAACATCCACCATAATCAACAAAACTCAGTGATGTATCTTAGTTTTGAATATTTGTCCATATTTTCAAAATAATATTGTTATTAAAATATATTTTGTGCAATAAAGAATATTGAAAAAAAAATTATGAAGTGACTCGGAGTTGGAAAGATGTTCCTGAAGTAGGTACCTCCATGGTAGTACTTCCTAATACATAATACATTTTTTATTACTTAAAATTTTTATTACTTTTCACGACTTAATACATTTTTATAGTACTTACTAATACATAATACATTTGTTATTCTTTAATGGTAATGGTAAGATATTGATTGATTAAGGCCGAGTTATTGTCATAACCCTTTCAGGGTTACGGTAAGAGGGGGCCCTAAGGCCCTATGTAACCCTGATTTGTAAAATAAATCAAAAATCAAATCAAAATCAAAATACTAATAAAATACAGAAAACAACTGAGTAAGAAGAAGGATTCAGAATAGGACAGACGTTGTCTCAGTTTTTTATGGCAGCACTAATTACTGCTACTGATCGACAAATGTTATTGTTTCGTGACAACACCAATTTGTGATTCCAAATACTGCAAATTCGCAGGGAACAGAACCACGTATGGAGACAGTCAGAGTAGGACAGATGCTCCCGAAGTACATCCCTCGGATCGGGGCTCACATCTGCCACCCACATGCCCTCAGTGTTGTTATTCTCTCCCCTCTCCTCTAAACCCATAGTGCTGGGTTATGTCCTGTCTACCCAAACTACCCCAGTCCCCCTTTTTCGAGAGGCCACCAACCTTTCCCCATTATTCGGTGGCACCCAGAACAGCTTTTGCTCTCATATCTCACCACGTGCACAACTTTTTTTGTGTGTGGAGCCTCCTATAATAGCAGCGTCGCTCTGTCCAGCTTGTTGAGCTGTTTTGGCCTCGTGGTTCTACCTGGGCGCACGCTAACGACCGAATAATATTATACCGTCATGATTTGTCAAATCGGTCGTGTTTCCCGAAATTAATGCTGCACTACAGGTAAACTGAATGGGCAATAGAGATATTGGTGTCATCCTCGGGAAAAACATGGAAATCAATTCCTCTCAACCTTATCCCTGTATCTTACTTTACACCCAGGAATAAGTTGAAAACTTCCAATTTCTTGGCATTGTTGATTAATTTTGCGTATTCGACATTTCTTCAGTTGAATTACACGTATATTTACCAGAAAGATCGTGCCATTTGGTTGCCTTTAATGGCTACACCAAATCTTCCTCAGATGTGCAGTGTGCTGTGATCTACCCGTGAACCACACTGGGCAGCCCGGAGCAAATTCGGGCATTTCATTGAGGATCACTAAGGCGTTGGAAGAAGAGAGAGGCTTTGAATTTTGGGTGTCCCAAACATGTAAATAATTGGTTTCATAGGTTACATCATAGGCTAATGCACAGGAAAAAGTATGCTGCATTGCAAAAACAAAAAAAAACATGAATTTGGAAAGAAAACATAAGATTTGGTATCCTAAATAATAAGACCAATACCCTAAGCTTAGCGATGTAAAATCGTAGTAGTGAACAACCCCAAACAAAAGGTCATTCGAGTCGTTACTCGACAATGAGAAAAAACCAGTTGGAGGGGCAGCAGAGACATTCAATTCCCTCGTGACCCACAGATGCGGTCTATATAAAACGCCTCGTCTGCCGCTTCATAATTAATTTTCCAAGGGCGGAGGTCGTGGGAACGTCTTGTCCAATTTTTTGTTCGAGCGCTCAAGAAAGGGGTGCGACAGTATGGCACACAACTATAACAGCAACATATTTACACTGTGGAACTACAAAGCCCGTAATACGTTATTTTGGGGTCAATGGAATTCGACATTTTTTTCCGAAGACATTCACATCATAACTTCCGACAGAGAAGAAAACGCCGATAAAAATCTGCCAGGTGGGATGGAGAATTGAAAAAAAATTAAGCAGGTCGCATCATTTCAATAAGAAGGTAGAATTGATACAATTTTCACGATCATGTTGATTCTTTGGAGCCTGACAAACATCGCCACGACTGACACTTGAATCCCATAATGATGTTTTCTGGATTTTCTGTGGGCTCCCACTAATCGCTCTTCCACTACTCATCTCAAATATTATTCCCTCATACTTACAAACACTTTTTCTTCAGGTTTATTTCAAAGTTTCTTTTACTTCAAATTTTCGAGCAGCAGGTGAAAATTCATACTATAAAATCCGAATATCGTTTCTCAAATCATTCTGTAATTGATCAATTTAGGCAAATCCGTTTCTTTCAAGGCCAAATTGTCCTCCGACATCTTCAAAGATTGTGATGTTAGTCCTCAATCGATTTCATATCCATCAGATCAACGAAAGCACCTGTACACGTAGACATTTTGAGGGTAGTTTGTGGCTGGTTTTCTGCGTTCCAATCGATATGAGACATCCCCCACCTGTAAATTGTTGATTTTCTTCGATTTTCAGCATACCGTACCACCATACCGTACCAACGCACAGGGCGACACGTTTTTTGAAATTTTGAAATCGAAAAACTTCGAGAATCGTTGGATGTTCAAAAATGGATTTCAGTAAAAAAAAAAAAAAAAATCAAAAACTCCCATTCTAAAAATTTGAGTGTATTTCAATAGCTTATTTTTTCTCGAAAATTCGCTAAAAACGGAAAACATCTACATGAAACACGTTTAAATCACGATTTCTCACTAATTACGTTTTATTTTCATACCCTCTACCTACCATCTGAGAACTAGATATCATCTTGTTGTATCAATATACATTGAAATTGTGATCAGTTCGTAAAAATTCTACGATATTTAATATCAAATTGAATAAACATTCAATTTCGACTATCGTGTTTGTCAATTTCCCTCCATCCAATCTACTAGATAAATAACACGGATAGATATTAAATACCTTCCAGAAACCTATTCAAATTAGACTTGTTAAGCTGTTAGCGGCTAACTAATCTAATTAACTGATCTGACGCAGTCTATACCTGTTTGCATGTTGGGAATAATGAAATTTTCAATACGAATAGATCATCCAATATCCATTTGAGCAGGTAGTAATGATTAGTTAAACATGTTGTTTAGTAATGCAAGCATTACAGGGACGTCCCTCTGGAAGAGGAGTCGAACGGTTCGATTACAACCAGTACTTGCGATAAAACATGCATTCTTTATTCCTTTTCTACTCGTATTGCATAAAACAGTTATCCGAAATTTTATTTAGTGAATGTTCTGTAATGTTAAGGAAGAATCATAATATCATCATGAGAGCCCGAAAATGGAAAGTATTTGGGATTCAAACGTATATTCGTTTTCCAGCAAAAATAGATCCATTAATATACGTAACCACTTGGATAGCTCATGAGGGCCCTTAGAAGCACACATTTCAAAATGAAGAGACCTTGAGGTTTTTTAGATACTGGTAAAAAATACAGCCTGAGGTCATTGACCTGTTGAGCTCTGAAGGGTCCCCGATGAGTTGAGTGGCCGAAATAAAGAGGGCGATGGAGCGAGGGGAGGTCCTATCGCAAGGGTGGATGAAAACCGTCTCTTTCTTGCCAAGGACGGCTTGAAAGATCGCTCTCTTTTGAGTTGGCTCATGTAGGGGATAATAAAGTGAGTCTTTGAGCTTCTTGGTGTCATTTTGGCCGATTACAGGACGCGAACTTGGCTTGACGAGCTTCCATCTAACGAATATTGAAGAAATAAATTCATCGACTATCCTTGGATTGCATAGACTCCTAGCGTCTCGGGGCAATAGGCTGACTTTGATTTGCATTCCTGGCTATGAGGGAGAGGAGAAGAACTTTTGGCTCTGACTCCTAGCTAGGGGTTACTAAGAGCTTCGTCACACAAAAGAAATTTGAGGATAACAACACAGCTGCACCTTGCTCAAAATTGAGGCAAGCCAAGCAGCTGATCATCTAGTACAAGAAAAGATCAAAATCTTTGCTGTCATTGAGCGAAAAAACCTACGCATCAGAGCAGGCTTTCTTACTGATCTGTTCTCTTGGAGATATCAACTCAACAAGGCCAGGACTGTTGAGATGTCGAAATAGCAGACATATGCAATGAGTGCCCTTCTGAAGCGTCTATAACATTCCATCATTTTGGTGAGGGTACTCTTGTCCGAGACACAATAAGATTATGCAATCAACAGTATTACGCAAGTTTTGCACAATCACTGTTTTTGTTCTTCTGCATCACTCAAATTTTCCAAGTTCATCAACCTCTTTTGGCACTAAGAACTGCTTTATATTCCCTCTATATATACAGGGCCGTAGTTAGCGTCTTGTTTCAGCAAATAAGATTTTGTGGGTTCCTAAGAGGGTACGCGACAGGAGGACTTGGACAAAGGCCAAATTAAACCAATCGCAGAGTTGTGCTCTTATGCTAGAATATAACAAACTCAGTAGTGAAATTATCTCGGCTCTAAGGATTTCTTAGAAGAATGGACAAAAACTATTGATAATTATTTGGATATTTAATCGGCAATTACAAAATACTTACAACATTTAGCGAAGGACTGGTTTCTGCGGAGAACAAGCTCTGCTTGAGTAATCCAGTGCGATATTCTGCGAGGTAGGAACTCCTGAAAGGAAAAGTCAAATCATTAGGTCTCAAAAATCTTAAAATATATGTAAATACAAGATTAAGACAGCTGTTGATAAATTGCTGTTCTTGACTCTGAGGAAAATTAAAATATCAGTGCCGAGCAAGACGCGAGTGGTGACGCTTCGGAGTATCCCGGCAGAGAGGCCTAAATCACATGACTCGGTGGCACTACGCCCACACCACAGCGGATGCTGTTAGCTCAGACATCGCCTGCTGGAGATTTTGACGTAAGTAGATATTATTCAACTTCTACACAATTTTGCCCATCAGGGTAATTGCACCAGTCGTTAGAGTGATGTTATTCAGTTAGTTGACTAATAATAATTCGAGATCTCGATTAAAACAAATAATTCCTCCTTCGTGCACGTTAATATTCAAAGAAAGCAGCGTGATTCAGAAATTAATTTTAGAGGATCAATTCATGAAATTACAGTAAATAATTGAAGTACCTACGATTTTTTTCAGAATATACTAGTCGTAGGACACCTAAGGAATTAACATTTTAATATTATTAACGAATACGACACTTCCTATTTGAAAAAGCAATAATTATTTGACCAAAATAACTACAATTGCAAAAAAACATGTGATTTCAAAAAATGTCTAAAAATTAGCTCAGAGCCTATAGTATTGCTGTCGTCTGACTAGTTGATAGAAAGAACGCATAATACTGACGTTGAAGGCGCGTTTACGACTGGTATATTATGTAAGAAGTACCTACACTTTGAAAGAAAAGGTTACTAGTTTTACAGAGAGTACAGGATTCCGCAATAATGTTAGGTGTGGGATCGGAATCTGATGTGGGAATGAAGGAAACCCTTGTTGGTGAGGTAGGTCTACCTAACTGATGGAGAGCTGTAAGCTCCTCATACTGATTTACTACCATGTTCTGTAGGTCTTCTTTCTTTCATCTTTTGATTAGAGTTTGGAGATACTCCGTTCCAACACCCGGCTGATCTTCGCCAGCTGCTCCGAAGCAATCTCTTTCATACCTCTGGATAACACTACGCCCTCATACACTCGAGAGGCACGATTTCTTTTCAAACCACCCCCTGTAATTCCTACCTGTTCCTACACACATTCACCCCACACGTACGTGCTTCAACATGAAATCCGTCTATTAAATTAACCAGTGAATAACCTTCCCGTTAGAGGTTATACGCTCCCTTTTCTAAAAACTTCCGCCCTTTCCAAACAAACCGCTCTTTTGAAAATTTCTTCCTTGTTCCTTCATGAATTAATTTTCCTCGGTCCTATTGATAGACGGCTTTTCATACGTTATCCTCCACGCCCGGCTTAACATTCAACTCTGCTACAAGATAAGCAGAGTCTTGTGAAAATTTCCGCTTCAACGTAACCCCCTTCAACCTCGATCGTGTTATTCTGAAATGAGGCGCCTCGCATCATAGTAGCGGTTGCCTGAAAGGATACCCAGATCAACCTCACTGGAATACGTGTTTCAACACCGACTTCATACATCCATAATCAGTAAGATAGTTAATGGGAGAGTAGGTAGTGCCAACTTGATTCGTTACTAATCCATGATTTCATAACAGGAACGGTTACACCTCTCTGATTACCAGTTCCAGAAGAACGCTTATAGGGACCAAGCTCAGATTATACCTGAAAATCCACGTATCTCAGTAATAATCGAAGTCAATGAAAAGCTTTTACTGTCACCATGTAACTTTTAGGAGCAATAAGATGAATAATTTATTCACCACCATTCACAACTCGGAATCGGAATGAAGTACGAGACCCCAAAATCTGACAAATCTCAGGGAGAAATGGCCTGATGACCAATATACTTATGGGTGATTCTCACAGAAAGCTCAAACCTAGTGTATCTCGAGGTTTTCTCCATACAAACTAGTCCTGTGGTTGCTTTTTTCTTTCCCCTTGTGTTCATCTCACCACTCCCTGCTATTCTCGCTGAAAAAACTATTTATTTTTGCGGTATGGATGCATTTTTTTGCGTCTTGAAAGACTCAATTCTCATTACCACCGCCTGTAACTATTTTGTTTTACTGATGAAAGTTCTCTCCCAAGCCTTGGGAAATGTCCTTATGTTGAAAAGATTCAGTGAAATTGGAAGCCTACCAACAAATCTCCACAGAAACAGCTTTTTTCTATTTTTAAGTTTACTTGGGGGTTCAACAAGTGATAATGAACTGTGTATCTGAAAAAAGTATCATTACCGCGCCGATATCAAAATTACCCCTCTCTGATCTCAAAAGAGGGAATTTCGCTCAACTGTTGCCATGGACAGTGGTGGCAGCACTTCACGAACCCGGGAAACCATACCCCCCCGCGCGCCCACGCAGTTACTCGGAGGACGGTGAAAAAGAAGGCCACGCGGCAGGTACGTATTTTTATTCCTGTCATTACCACCCTTTTATGGATCTGCTGATATGTTTCCAATTAATTTTTTTGAATCACATGTGCTTCTTCAATCGTTCTTGCCTACGAAAAATGGCGTTGAGTGAAAACTGTAATTATTAAGGATAAGCAATGACAAGCTCTCTAACCTCAAATTCTCATTACCGCACATCCATACCTTTCATTACCACCATTCTATGTTTGTTCGGTGGTAATGATGATATGACCGCGGTAATGAGATAATCACCTTATGCAAGCCTAGTTCTATTGGTTTAATAATTCTTAAAATAATAAACGATTTCGCTCGAACTTTGTATTCACACGTTTCATGATGAGTAGATTTCAAAAATGCAAAGTTGAAAAAATGTCCGTTCGCCGTACCCCGTCCTCGCCACTTTGGGGTCTAGATTTGCTCGAAAAAATCATAAATTTCGTACAGATGCTCCATTTGAAGTCTAGTTGTGCATATTACCTGGGCATTCCGATAGGTTAACATCCTGGGAAGTTATAGACGAAAATGAGGGTAAAAATTAGCGTTATTCGAGGTTTTTGAGTTCACTGGTCTATGGCGAGTCTTCCCCACGCAATTTTTGACGTATAATCGTCGATGGGACGCGGTCCCCGACCCGTAAAATCACGTTTTAGAGGAGAAATATTGGAAAAATTAGTGTGAAGTGCGGTATTTTTCGATTTTTAGGGAGATTTTTGTTGCTCTGAATTTAGTAGCGTACAATATAGAAGTACCTAGTTAGTTAGTTAGATCTTTGATACCTTCTCAATTTAGGAAGGTAATTACACAATCTTTAAAAATGATTTTAGGTATTTGAATTCTGATATTGTTATCTTCATATTGCCCTAAGCCATTAGAATAAAAAAAATTATTATCGTTCCCTTAGGTAACCCTCAGAGATGACTCACCCTACACTTTACACAGCGGAACAATAATTTTCATACAATTTTTGTATGAAAAAAAGGGAGGCTGGTCGAAGGCGCAGAGAAGAGAGTATGGTCAAGAGTTTCTTAAAAAATATTTGCCTACTTACTATCCTACTTACTATATTAATGAAACAAATCTGTGATGTAATTAAGTTAGTTACGTGACGAATATTAACAAAATTGTCAAGTTAATTAATATAAAGAGTTGAAGATTGATATACATTATGTTGTAGACTGATAAGAGTTTTTTGAATATCATTTGACTGAGTGTTTCAGTTTTTTTACAGTTCTTTACTTACTTGGAATACATTGATACTATTCTGATTTTCATTGATTTTAGTTTATTTATTCCCTCCCTATCAATCTATAGAAAAGAGAAATAGAGATTTTTCAATATAATCATCTTATCCAACCAACTGGACAAGCTCATTGCTTGAAAGGTAGAAACAGAATTGTGAAACTAATAAGATATTCTCAATACCAACTGCGCTTCTCATTACCATCACTTAGAAAAAAATTAGTTCTCATTACCGCCGCACTAAAAATTTTCAAAATTGAAATTTAATACTAAAAACTGTGAATTCAGCTCTATCTTGCGTTACAAATTCTTCTTTAAGTTCCCAGGAAACTTAATGAATTGCTTTAAACAGAATTGTGAAACTAATACGATATTCTCAATACCAACGACTTAACAAAAATCAAGTTCTCATTACCGCCACACTATAAATTTTCAAAATTTAAATTTGAGACTAAAAACTGTGAATTGAGCTCTGTCTTGCATTACAAATTCTTCTTAACGTTCCCAGGAAACTTCATGAATTTTTTTGAATTTTTTGGAGACGGTTCACTTACTCAAAGTTTGAGCCTGGAAGATTGAGCTTTTTCTGAGAATCACCCTTATTTACACCGACGGTTCGAGAATTAATTCCAAGTAGGGATAGCAACGATATATCGATATAGAGAACCGATATTATCGGTAAATATCGAAATATTTACCATAATATCGCGACACGTTTTCAACAAGTAAAACGCTGCAAATCATTGCTCAAAGGTTTATTATTTTCTGTATAGATCATCCTTCTGTATAGATCACTGGTTCTCCATCAATAGCACCTTCCACCATCTGTATTCTCCCTTGACCTTCCCTCTCAAATTTCAGCTCCTGCGTTCAATAGGATTGAAAATGGCTTCGGAGCTCACTCAGCTGATCAGTGATCTGAAGAGTGAAGAAGATCTCCTCGAATGCTGGAGACGCCTGGAAGAGCACTTCCATTCAATAGGATTGAAAATGGCTTTGGAGCTCACTCAGCTGATCAGTGATGTGAGGAGTGAAGAAGATCTCCTCGAATGCTGGAGACGCCTGGAAGAGCACCTCCATTCAATAGGATTGAAAATGGCTTTGGAGCTCACTCAGCTGATCAGTGATGTAAGGAGTGAAGAAGATATCCTCGAATGCTGGAGACGCCTGGAAGACCACTTCCATTCAATAGCATTGAAAATGGCTTCGGAGCTCACTCAGCTGATCAGTGATCTGAGGAGTGAAGAAGATCTCCTCGAATGCTGGAGACGCCTGGAAGAGCACTTCCATTCAATAGCATTGAAAATGGCTTCGGAGCTCACTCAGCTGATCAGTGATCTGATCAGTGAGCAATGATTTGCAGCGTTTTTTACCTACAAACATTGTTTTACCTACCAACTTTTTTTACCTACCAACTATTGGGAGGTACTACCTACCACACTATAATGGCTTCACACCTTCACAATCAAGTTTATTAGAAAGAACTAAACGCTTCACACTCGATTCGAAAAATAGAAAGCTTGATATGGAAATTTGATTACTGGTTACGCAGAAGGCAAAACTGTATACAAATCGAAGAAATGAACAGCGATCGCATTTTAGTCCGATAAAATTTGAATGGAGATTAGACCTCATTTGCGATTCACACTCATGATTCTGTTTTATCGAAGGAAAACCTTCAAATACTCGTAGGGACCGAACGGTTTGTCCTACAGAGCTCCGGGTGGTCTCAAAAATTTTTAAAAATTCTGTACTATTTAAAATTGGTGAAAAAACGATACCTTTATTTCGAGAGTTTTCGAGCTAGGGCACTCTTGAAAATTTCAACCCTTAATTTTCACCCCTTAGAAGTGACCTACATCAACCAAAAGCTTCGCGGCACAACTAGACCCCAAATGGAGCCCATATACCAAATTTGAACCAAATCGGTCCAGTGTTGCTAAGAAAAGTGCCGCGTACGGCGGACGGCGGACGGCGTACGGCGGACGGCGTACGGCGGACGGCGTACGGCGGACGGACGGAAATTTTTTTATTCGATTTTCGTATTCTACGTACCTTGAAACGTAAAACATCAAATTTTGAGGGGGGGTTAAAATTTTTTTTTTCTTGCTCGATTCCAAAGGCTTATTATTGAAAATAATAAACCAAAATTAACATTAAAATAAATGGATGAGAAGGGACGCCTGAACCTGTGTAAAACATCAAGTGATTTTATTTCAAATTTTGAAGATACCTACGTGATGGCTTGATTTCTGACTGTTGACTCCAGCTCAGACCTGATTAGGTACATGAATGGTCACACCTACAGTGGCGCTCAAGGCTCATTATTTGACTTGAGCCAAAAGTAATGGAGGCGAGTCTAGATTAAAACTACCTACCTACTGTACGAAGTGAAGGAGGTTTTCACAATTTTCAATTTTGAAGGACCCTGCCAACAGTATATCCTTGCCAATTTATAAATCTAATATTGCAATGGCGACGGTATCAACAATTTTTATAAATTGTTAGGACCCTTGAGGGTAGTTCCCCAAATTTGCATCCCCGAAAACCCTGTACTAGTGACGTAGTGCTCTAAAACCATGACATTTTCGAAATTTTTCCAGTTTTTAAACTATGAATTTCAATAATTTATAACCATTTTCTCTTTAAAGTAGGTTAATAATTACTTCGACATATTTTTCCAAACAGATCTTCCAATATGTCGAGTATATCGATATTTTTTCCAAAATGATGTTAGCAACGTTTCAATTCACCTACCTACTTACATCGACAAGTTTTTCCAAGTATATCTTCCGATATGTTGATAAATGTCTTCAGAATGAAGTTTGAATTGTTTTGAAACGATTTAATTCTCTTACGTACTTCAACTCGTTTTGACATTTTCATGTCTTTGCTTTGGCACATGAACTGAAAAATCGTCACGAAAACTAAGCAAATCTTGCTCACGCGACCAATAAATCAAATAGACTCACTGTGTTGCGTAGAGAACAATCAACAACCTTACATTTTGCTTTGGCACATGAACTGAAAAATCGTCACGAAAACTTTGATCCTTGGGTACATGAACTAACAACCTTACTTCACTACCTTGTTGTGTAGTGGTTGACATGAAAATGTCCCAATGTGTTGCAGACTCGTATGCAAGCATATAAAATTGAGTTTATGATTTCGAATCGTGTGTGAAGCGTTTAGTTCTTTCTAATAGAATTGATTGTGAAGGCATTATGGTGTGGTAGGTAGTACTTCTTTTCTTTATGATTTTTCTCCTTTGGCCAATTCAAAATTGCATCAATTTAATGTTGAAATTAATATGTTTTTCCAACTAGATCTTCCGATATATCGAAATATCGATACATTTTCTCCGATATATCGGAGATATCGATATCTCATTGACGATATATCATTTGATCAGCATATCGATACATTTCATTCGATATGCCATCCCTAATTCCAAGGTGGGCAGTTGCAGAGACACTATATTGGAATTATCAAAGTGCGTTGATAAAACTTAAATATGTCAACGTAATGTGAAATAATTCAACGAAACTGCTTTTCTTCGGCAAATAAATTATTTACATTTCAAAGGAACACTCGTACACTTTAAATGGATAAAGTCCGCGTTGGTAATGAGGTGGTGGATTCGGCCGCTAAACGTGATGCTGATCTACGCTGGGTGACCCAGTTGACATATTCCTTCAGACTGGTATCTCCAAGAGCATCACGGAGTTCCATATGAGAGAATGGGAACACTTCCATATAACTAAGGGGAAGAAACTATGTCTTCATGTTCCACGAAATAAAAACCCTGTGTTGTTGCCTGTAAAGTCCGTATACGGGCGAAAGTTTTACGTGACAACGACTTTGAGTGGTAAAATAATTTTAATGTTAATATTCATTCGTATAGTAGGAAGAACGATAAAATAAAATTCTTTGTCAAGTTGCACAGAGTAGGTATTTCCCATGGGTGGGGGGGGAGTGAGTGCCAGGGAAGGGGGGCGGGGCGCTCCCCCTTTTGTGAGCGCGGGGGAGGGGGAGGGGCCGCCCGCCTTTAGGGAGCGCCGAGCTGCACCCCCTCCGTGAGCGGAGCGTAACGCAGTTTCTTGAAGTGTCCCGGTAAACCAATTTATAAGACGTTATCACGTCAAAAGGCACACGTGGTTTTCAAAAAGTAACTACCCAGAAAATACTATAAATCAACAGGTATCTAGAGAGAATGAGTACTGGTCTTACAAGGAAAGTATAAGTATCTCCATGCGATTGGAAGAACCGAAAGCACTGAATCCCAAGCACGATTTTTGGCCAAAAAGTAGTTCAGATTAATGGGAAAAATTGAATCACTTGAATGTTTTCACTGTAGGTACGTTTTATGGCCACACCCTTCCAATTACAAAAGATTATTCATCAAAATTCAAAAGATTGGCAATGTAGCTGATAAAAGAACGCTCAAGAGAAAGGAACATTTAACGAAAAAGCCCATGAATTAAGATGAAACGCTTTTTGGAGTCAGTCACTGTTGACAAATTACAGCCCGAATCATCTTCACTAGAATACTAAAATAGTTATTTCTTGGGTACAGGCGAAAACATTGCTCGGTTTACAAATTAATATTGGTTTCAAGTCCAAGACGACAACTGAGTTTATAACGTGAAATTTCTGTATCCAGGGTTAGAATTCTTAATGGGACTGGAACACTTAAATTGTAACGGTTACTCATGGGTCGCTGGAACAACACATCGCTACCAATATCAAGGGTACTAAAACAAGGAAGCAAGAATTGATGAATGACCAAATCAAAATACGGTAAATTTCAGATACAAGAAAAAAATCAATAGCAACTCACACAAGTCCCACATTTGTCGATCCTATAACTAAAATGAACGACAATCAATAAATGATGAACACAGTAAGGCCAGTGAACTGGCAAGTCCAAAATGATTTTTGGAAAAACTGCACTGATACCAACAAATCACAGCCAATTTTGGGTAATCTGTTCGTGGGATGTCAAGGCTATATACTCCACATGTTTCACAAAACCAGCTAGTAAATACCTATCTGAAGCAGTTCGATAGAAAGGATTCAAACGATAGATTACAAGCCAAATCTCTCCTTATTAGATAGCTATGAATTTAATCAGCAATTATGGAAGTAACTTCCAACTACCATCCAAGCTGCCACTGTTGAAAGCTCAAATCCTCCAACGCTGATGCCACTCGACTCCTGAATATCTTCGGAGAAGTCGAATTGAGACTCATTTCACGGGATTTCACGTTTCTCTGCTGACCTCATTAAAATGTGACCCGACCTCTCAGCCAGCTTGTTTCAGTCCAGGGCTGGTGTGGAATAGGTAACCCTTATCATCTCCTCCACTGCCCGGAGATAATCCCAGAATACGTTTCCACCCAATCCAGCGCTAAACACCCGAAGAACCAGGTATGAAAAATTCATACGGATATTTTCCTCCAAAAACCTAACCCTGAATTTCAAAAATGATGTCAATTACTGAGTTTGTACGTTGTTCATGAACAAACTTTGGCGTATTTATTCTTCTTAATTAGGTTTTCAGTTCTTCGCTCATCTCCCAAGATTTTTCCAGTCTAATTAATAAAACCTTCGAGCCCAACCGATGGATACTTATTCAAAAAGAGATTCTTCTTATTCAAAAAG